>CATIWJ010029192.1:0-11687 GCA_949640765.1 Croton laevigatus
ATAATTCTAAGAGAAGTTATAAATATAATATTCCATTCGAATAAAATAAATTGGAACCACGAAGAAATATTTTAAAATATAAATAATATTAATTTGTTTGCAGGCTTCGAATGAATCTGATTTGTGATAATTTTTAAAGAATATATATATATATATATATATATATATATATATATATATATATATATATATATATATATATATGATGAAGAAAATTAGTGAATTAATTATTGTAAAGTTGTAGTTGGATCTGGTCCCTGGTCCCTGGTCCCTGAAGCACCATTACATGACGACTTTTTGTGCACTATAACACAACCTTCCAATATATATATATATATTACACATGCACCCTACACACACTCAAAGGAGAGGGTATTTGTACTGCACTAAGGGAGCCTCGAACCTAGGTCTGCTTGCTTCCATGCTGTTGTTCTTCACCATCTCACCTATCCTACTCCCCCTTCCACGATAATTAAGGTATATACAACTCTATTGGATGACATGGCTCACAATGGGTCAACCCCAGGCAACTATGATTGCCGAATGATCTCGTAGAGGTTATCCATCGTAGCGTACCCTGGACATCATTCGGACCTAAGAGGGGTCGTCCAAACTTTTGTCAGACTACTGAATGGCGAGACTTCAGTTTAGGGCATCGTCCTCGAAACCGCATCGTCCTTGAAAAGGCATCGTCCCACGAGGGGGTCGGGCTGTGACCTAATAGTCGGCTCAAGAGTCTTTTACCTATATGGATTCAATCTAGTCTCTTCTATTTGATTCTCATAATCTCCGTGTAACGCCCCTTAATCCGACTATTTTTTAGCCGAGCTAAGTGTGCTACAACTACTGCTACATAGTATACAGAACATTTTACAACTAACTAAAATAAAATTTACATTATTTACAAGCTAAAATAAAATTTACATTAATTCCAATGGTCTCCTAGCCTTCTAGCTTCGTTCCGTAGTATATGCCAGTCTAATATTTTCTGTGGGCCTGATTCAACTTGACTAAACTGAATTTCTTGGTGTCTTTCCATTACCTACAAGTTTAGCATACACTAAACTTGCTAAGCATTTCGTTTAGTGGGTATTTTATACTTATTTAACATAATTCATATTCTAATTTCACACATAAATCACACATAGCAAACAATTTTAGCTTATATCACAGTAGCATAAAATTCCAAATCACATATGCGCATCATATTTATATAAATAAAATTAAACAAGCATAAAGTACCAAACCTGATTTTGCTGCTACGTCTGTCCTTCTCCTATATATCGTTGTCTCCAATCTCTGTTTATGAAATTCATGCCAGACGGCTGTGGTGGGTAGTCGGATTAATCTCTCCCTAAAATTCTATTTTTTAAATTATTTTTAATGAATTATGTATTTTGAATTTTTGAATTGTAATCTCAACTTCTGCTTTTCATCTAACCCCTTAAACTATAGTCTCTCTTAGATATATATATATATATATATATATATATATGTTGAGTAGATTGACTTAATCCCGATGTCCATCCCTTTTTTGTTGCCAAATGTACCATGTGTTGGCATATACATATTCAAGCCACAACTATTCTTTTTCTTCCACCCTTTTGTCTATGCTATCATCACTTAATTTCTCTACAACACAACATTACAAACTCTTAAGGCATAACCCCCTATTTATAACATTCACAAATAGAGTTCGACTCAAACTCAAACTCTTTAATCCTATCTTATCTTATCATATCTTATCATCTAGATGAATTCAATTCAAATAAGTAATTTTGATCTTATCTTTATCTCCTTATCTAGATAAGTTACACTTTTAAGAAGTAAAATTCAAACCAAACTTTGCTTAGCAATTCTAGAAATCTCTTCACAAATCAAGTTTACTCTCTAACATTTCACATTTATTTTTCCTTGCTCTCCACTCCTCTCTTCTTTATTATTATAATAAAATATTTATTAATTTACTTTTTGGTTCTTCACAATAATATATTTCCCAATTAAATTCTAAATTGCATTTATTAGTTTGCGGTTGTCTTGACTTCCTCGATAGAGTTAATCATTGTATAGACTTTTAATTATTTATCAGACTTTATTTTACTATCAAATTTTCGATAGACACTGATTATAATCTTTATATATACTTTATTTATTAACTAGCTCCCAAAATTTAAATTCATTTCTCAAAAAAATTTAATCCATTATTTCGATTATTAACTAGTTTACTATATTTCTAATATCACAAAGTTCGGGATGTGACACTCCGTTTACCATTCACTAACTTAAGCATCAAAGTGTTTGTCACGGGCATCACTCTGTCTTTTTCTTGTGTTGTCCGTAGGCTTGCTTGTTTGTGAAGATTCAGTTTTCTTGCACTCAATCGGTGGTCCATAGCTTGTTTTGAGTCCTTTAATTTGACCGTGAGACATTACTATTTAAATATACCATTACAGTTGAAGTTTGTTTAATTTGTAATTTAGTATAATTAATAAATTTATTAATTACTACTGCTGAATGGTATTTGGAAACACGTAATTATGTGGTTTGAAGTGGGGTTTTGAGGAACTGTTGAAGGCTAAAAATGAAAGCCATTGTTTCATTTCATCATACTACACGCTTTGACAGTTTGTTTTATTTTATTCTAATTTTAGAGATCAGTTGTTACTAATTATTATGATTTATTTTTCTCTTAATTAAATATAATTTTTTTAATACATTAACTTCTTAATACTCGTGAGAGACATTTATTCTTAATTCACTATTCGTTTCTCCAAAACCGGCATCTTCTTCATTTTTCATACTTATTAAGAAAATAATTAATTTTACAATTAGGAATTGTTTGGTTGAAGGAAGCTAAAAGGCGAAGTTCCACTTCCCAGGAAGACAACTTCCCAGTGAGTTGAGCATTTGTTTTGATAAGTTTTCGAGAATTAGGGAACTCAACTTTTTTCCCTCACAAGAAATTGACTTGATCAGTAACATAGTTGTCCATGCATAATTATAATAATTTTTAACAAACAAAATTATAAACATGACATGCACCATTACATAAGATGATGCTATTTGAAATTTTCAAAATTCAAGATTCCAACATAAAGAGTTGAGCATTTGTTTTGAGAAGCTTTCGAGAATTAGGGAACTAACCTTCTCTCCCTCACAAAAAGTTGACCTGATCAATAACATAGTTGTCCATGCATAATTATAATAATTTTTAAGAAACAAAATTATGAACATGACCTGCACCATTACATAAGATGATGCTTTTTGAAATTTTCAAAATTCAACATTCCAGCATAAGGAGTTGAGCATTTTTTTGAGAAACTTTTGAGAAATTGGGAACTCAACTTCTTTCCCTCACAAAAAGTTGACCTGATTAGTAACATAGTTGTCCATGCATAATTATAATAATTTTTAAGAAACAAAATTATAAACATGACATGCACCATTACATAAGATGATGCTATTTGAAATTTTCAAAATTCAAGATTCCAGCATAAGGAGTTGAGCATTTGTTTTGAGAAGCTTTTGGAAATTAGGGAACTCAACTTCTTTCCCTCACAAGAAGTTGACCTGATCTGTAACATAGTTCTCCATGCATAATTATAATAATTTTTAAGAAACAAAATTATAAACATGACGTGCACCATTACATAAGATGTTGCTGTTTGAGATTTTCAAAATTGAAGATTTCATCATAAGGAGTTGAGCATTTGTTTTGAGAAGCTTCCGAGAACTAGGGAACTCTATTTCTCTCCCTCACAAGAAGTTGATCTGATCAGTAACATAGTTGTCCATGCATAATTATAATAATTTTTAAGAAACAAAGTCATAAATATGATGTGTACCATTACATAAGATGATGCTGCTGTTTGAAATTTTCAAAATTCAAGATTTCAGCATAAGGAGTTGAGCATTTATTTTGAGAAGCTTTCAAGAATTTGAGAACTCAACTTCTCTGTCTCACAAGAAGTTGACCTGATTAGTAATATAGTTATCCGTGCATAATTATAATAATTTTTAAGAAACAAAGTCATAAATATGATGTGCACCATTACATAAAATGATGCTGTTTGAAATTTTCAAAATTTATGATTCTAGCATAAGGAGTTGAGCATTTGTTTTGAGAAGCTTCTAAGAATTAGGGAACTCAACTTCTCTCCCTCACAAGAAGTTCACCATATCAGTAACATAGTTGTCCATGCATAATTATAATAATTTTTAAGAAAAAAAATTATAAACATGACATGCACCATTACAAAAGATGATGTAATTTGAAATTTTCAAAATTCAAGATTCTAGCATAAGGAGTTGAGCATTTGTTTTCAGAAGCATTTGATACTTAGGGAGCATTTGAGACTTAGGGAACTCAACTTCCTTCCCTCACAAGAAGTTGACCTGATCAGTAACATAGTTGTCCATGCATAATTATAATAATTTTTAAGAAACAAAATTATAAACATGACATGTACAATTACATTAGATGATGTTGTTTGAAATTTTCAAAATTCAAGTTTTCAGTATAAGGAGTTGAGCATTTGTTTTGAGAAGCTTTCGAGAATTAGGGAACTCAACTGCTCTCCCTCACAAGAAGTTGACCTGATCAGTAACATATTATCCATGCAAAATTATAATAATTTTTAAGAAACAAAATTATAAACATGACGGGCTGGAGTTGAGCAGTTGTTTGAGAAGCTTCCGAGAATTAAGGAACACAACTTTTCTCCCTCACAAGAAGTTGACCTGATCAGTAACATAGTTGTCCATGCATAATTATAATAATTTTTAAGAAAGAAAATTATAAACATGACATGCACCATTACATAAGATGATGTTGTTTGAAATTTTCAAAATTCATGATTCCAGTATGTGGAGTTGAGTATTTGTTTTTAGAAGCTTTTAAGAATTAGGAAACTCAACTTCTCTTCCTCACTAGAAGTTGACCAGATCGGTAACATAGTTATCCATGCATAATTAGAGTAATTTTTAAGAAATAAAATTATAAACATGATGTGCACCATTACATAAGATGATCTTGTTTGAAATTTTCAAAATTCAAGATTCCAGCATAAGGAGTTAAGCAATTTTTTTAGAAGCTTTCGAGAATTAAGGAACTCAACTTCTCTCCCTCACAAGAAGTTGACCTGATCAATAACATAGTTGTCCATGCATAATTATATCAATTTCTAAGAAACAAAATTATAAACATGACAATGCCCCATTACATAAGATGATGCTGTTTGAAATTTTCTAAATTCAAGATTCCAGCATCCTGCAAATAAACCTGCCAGCCAAAGACTTCCACAAGTATAAAAGAAAAACCAACTATCTAAACTTGTTGGGACAACCCATTCTTCCCCTAGCATCAATAACATTGTTACATAATGTCATCCGCTCTTCTATCACCAAAATGATTTTTCATGATGATTAGATAGAAGAGCGGATCATATTATGTAACATGGTTATTGAAGCTTTGTCCCTGCTGATAGCACTACATTCAATCACCTTGATGTATTCAGATGGTTCACACCATTGAGTTAGTTTTTCTTTTATACTAGTGAAAGTCTTTGGCTGGCAAAGTTTATCTGCAGGATGCTGAAATCTTGAATTTTGAAAATTTCAACATCATTGTCTTTTGTAATGGTGCAAGTCATGTTTCTAATTTTGTTTCTTAAAAATTATTATAATTATGCATTGGCAACTTTATTACTGATCAGGTCAATGACATTTCCTTGTGTGACTGTGTTGGTGTCCAACCAGCCAAACATGCCACCTATGTTCCACATACTACTAGAAGGTACTCCGTCAAGCGTTTCAGGAAGGCACAGTGCCCAATTATTGAGAGGCTTACAAATTCATTGATGATGCACAGGAGAAACAATGGGAAAAAGTTGTGGGCAGTCAAGATCGTGAAACACGCTATGGAGATCATCCATCTTCTGACCGACCAGAACCCAATCCAAGTTATTGTTGATGTTGTGATTAACAGGTGATTATGAAATAAAGTGTTTTTATCTTGTATGCTTGTAATGTTTTTCTATTCTTTAGTTTAGTTTTTCAACGATCTTTATGACGCTTGCCTCGTATTGGTTATGCTGGTGTTGTCAGGTATCAAGCTGTGGATATTTCTCCTTTGAGGCATGTAAACCAAGCTATCTATGTCCTTACAACCGGAGCCCGTGAAATAGCTTTTAGAAACATCAAGACCATTGCTGAATGTTTGGCAGATGAGCTTATCAAGGCAGCAAAGGGCTCCTCCAATAGGTTGAGTTTCAGTTCTGGCTGTTCTTTCACTTTTTGATACTTTTTTAATTGTATTACTTATTACTACTTGTGATATGTTTTTCCAGCTATGCCATCAAGAAGGATGAAATTGAAAGAGTTACCAAGGCCAACCGTTGAGAGATTAAATCATGTATGTTTGTTGAAGAATTTTCTCTCTATTTTAAGATTTTTTTTAGTTTTCTCTTTTAAAGATTTCAATATACTAATAATGATGTTTGGCTGGGTTGTTATTTGCCTACAATTCGCTATCTTTTACAGTTTGGAGTTTCATGGTAACATTGTGAATTGAGTATTATTTGTATATTCAAAATTTAATAAATTTTTCTTTTTAGAAGTTGTGAATGTTTAATTTTATGTTTAATTTTATTTTCCATTCGTTAACAGTTCATTTAAACAGCTATATTTAGAAAAATAGTCAAATATATAAATTATAAAATATACCAACCAATCGGGACAAAATATATCAACCGATTACCAACTGATTATTCAGAAGAAGAAAATATATATATATACAAATCGATTACCGACCAATTATTCAGGAAATAAAATAACAACTGATTACCGACTGATTATTCGGCAAAAAAAATACCAAAATATACCAACTGATTACCGACCGATTATTCGGGAAAAAAACTAACAACCAATTACCGACCAATTATTCGAAAAAAATACCAACGGAATTAAAATCGGTCAGTAATGGATTACCGATGAGCATTTTAGCAACTAAATTAATCAATTGGTAATTGGTTGGTAACTTTAATTACCAACCGATTTTCATTAATTACCAACCAAATTTGGTATTTTTTTATTTTCTTGTAGGATAAGTAGTTCATTTTATTAAATTTAAGGGACTAGTTAGGACAAATACATCTTTTCTCTATACACTAATGACAAAAACAACAAGATTCTAATAGAAAGACTAAATAATGTGACGGAGTAATATCTGAGGGACTAATCAATGTATTTCTAAAAATATGAGGATTAATTAGCTAATTATGTAATACCTTTGAAACTTTATAGTACTTTTCATTAATTAAATAATATTGAGTAATTAAAATTAGAATTTTATATTGTTTATGTTAAATTTTTGGTATTCAAATTCTTTACATTGAATTTTGTACATAATATCTATTTTCATATTTTGAAAAATATATATTTTCATATAATAAAAATATATTTTCATATGTGATGTTATTTTTTGTTTAGAATGAAATTTCAAAATTGGGATCTTTTAACAAACTTAACTATATAATATTTAAATGTACTGTATTTTTTAAATTAATTTTTACAAATTAATATCATAATTCTAATAGAAAAATAAATTATTATTTTATTATATATATTAAATTATATTACTAGTATTATGTTTTTTACAAAAAATTTATTACAATAACTTTTTTAGAAAATTATTGCAATAACTTCAATTACTCTGTTGAAAAAACTTTAAAAATACTCTAAGAAATATGTGACCAAGTAATATAATATAAAGAAATTGAAATAAATTTTATTACGATATACACAATAAAAATATAAATTAAATATCTTAAAAATGGATATAATAAGTATTTCTTAATAGTTTTTTAAAAATTATTTATGATATTGCATTTTATTAGTATAATTCATGTACAATGGGAATTTTTCTAATTTTATTTATTAATTATTGAATTATTCAATATATTTTTTTATAATTTTTTTTTTTTGCCACAGTAGATATAGCTTCAATTTTTACGAATTTTTTTAGAGATGTTCCCATCTTTTTTTATGAAAAAGATAGAAATAGGCCGCACATATGAAGCGTTGATATGATATGACCCAAGCACATAAAAAGCAGGTCGCTTATGTGAGGCGTTTAATCTTTGAGCCCAAGCACATGAGGAACAAGGTTCAGCATATGAGGCGATCATATGACATGGCCCAAGCACATAAGGGACAGGTAGCTTATGCGAAGTCTTGAATATTTGAGTCCAAGCACATGAGGAACAGGGTCCAGTAAGCGAGGTGTTGAATCTTTGAGCCCAAGCACATGAGGAACAGGGTCCAACATGCGAGGTGTTAAATCTTTAAGCCCAAGAACATAAGGAATAGGGTCCAGCATGTTGAATCTTTGAGCCTAAGCACATAAGAAACAACGTCCAGCATGTGAGGCGTTGAATCTTTGAGCCTAGGCACATAAGAAACAAGGTCCAGCATGCGAGGCATTGAGTCTTTAAGCCCAAACACATGAGGAACAAGGTCTAGCATGCGAGGTGTTGAATCTTCTGTCATGAAGGAAACTATTATTATTAAAATTGGAATAAGAAACAAAATTTGTCAAAGACGGTATATTATCAAAAATCATAAGACCTTTTAAAATTTGATTTTACAATATGTGTGTCACCAAGGTAGAGGTCGCATAACATTTTTTAAGGAGATCTGCATTCCAAGTTCTTAGGACTATGGTGTCATTTGTTCTGTCTAACCTAAAGGTAACCAAGCCTATTTTAATTATGACTTTATAAGGGCCTTCCCAATTAGGATTTAGCTTTCCTATGCTTGAGTTGCATTTTGCATAGTTAGCTTTTCTCATACCAATCTCCTTCCTTATTGTGTTTTGTCTTAACCCTTTGATTATGGTATCTAGTCAATTTCTGCTAGTAGGCTGTTATCTTTACCTGCACATTGTCTCCATTTTCTTCAGCTAGGTCTAAGGCCACCCTCATGTTTCTATCATTCTCTTTCGGATTGAAATACGTCACCTGGTAGCTTGGTAGTTTTGTCTTTATTAGGAGGATTACTTTACACCAGTAGACTAGGGAAGAATGGGCCTCCCTAGTTGCCTTTCTTGGGGTAGTGTAGTAGGACCACAATATGCTCCCCAATTCATCTACCTAATTCTTCTTTTCCTTGACCAGTATCTTCTTCAGGCCCTACAAGATTACTTTTTTTGCTATCTCAATTTGACCATTGGATTGGGGTGCACTATCGAAGCAAAATGGAGTGTTGTTTCCATTCATCCCAAAAGCTCTGAAATTGGGCAGTCTGAAATTGTGTCCCATTATCTGCTACCAAGTCATGGTGTGCCCCAAATCTCTATTGAAAAACTTGATTGTTCTTGCAGTGGTTATGGTGAGAAGGGCTTCGGCTTCTATCCATTTAGTGAAGTGATTTATTGCTACTACAACGTAGTTCTTTTGGCTAACAGATACTAGGAAGGGTGTACCTCCTTTAGCACAGTTTAGCCAGTAGTAACCTAGCAGGAGAAGTTTTCTCGTGATAGCTTCTGCCCCTTCATATGCTTCCCTACGACAACGTGTACCTCCTTTAGCACAGTTCGACTTTCAAACTCATTAACACACCTCGCTCATGTGTGCATAATCGAGTTCATATACAAGGTTTCATCCTGAATTGAATACATCATTGCCCTCCTTGTTAACTTTGTTACTGGAGTCTTATTAGCAAGATCCTCTCCCATTATGATGTACTTCACTATAGGGGTCATCCATGTTATTCTCTCTTCAATGAAGGCAACTTTCATCGTGCCAACATAAGGAGATTCAGCGACCTAAAGTATAGGCAGTTGTCATAAAGTTTTACTTTAGCTATATTTCTCGCCCAGGCGTCAACTTCTTTATTTTGCACTATTTTGATTTGCACGACCTTACAGCTCGCCCTCTACTCTTCTAGGGTTTTAATCAACTTGGTCTCCTTTTTTCAATATTTCTTTAGCGACATTCCATCAACAGTATATGAACCTCAAACCTAGCTAACAACCAATTTGGAGTCAAAATATATGGTTAAGTATAGAGGGCTGTTTTTCTTCGCTAGTTAGAGTCCCATGATGAGAGCCTTATACTTAGTTGTATTATTGGTGGTATTAAAATCCAGTTTCATAGCATAGTTGACTTCAATTTGCCTGAATCTTTCATCACCACTCCTACTCCTACTCCTTCTTGGTTGTATGCCTCATCTATCCAAACCTCCCACAAACTATACTTCTTTAACTCTGTATTTTTACTTATTTTTGGATCACCCTTAGGACCTTCTGCTAGCTTGGTCCCTAAAAATTCAGCTACAAAATTTGCTAGTACTTGAGCCTTAAGTACCTTGCGAGGCTCGTAGCGGATATCAAACTCACCCAATCGCACTTACCATTCAACCATGTGACCTGACGTCTCTGCTCTCAGCAATAATTTTTTCAATAGGAAAGTGGTCCTTACACATATGGTATGAGCTTAAAAATATTGCCGCAGCCTCATCGAGCTTATCAACACCACATATGCTATTTTTTTTACCTTTTGATATATCAACTCTGCACCTTTTAAGACCTTGCTCATATAATAAATAGAGAGCTACTCCCTTCCTTCTTCCCTAATTAACACCGAGGCCATAATCTCTTCTGTAGCAACTACATATAAACATAAGACCTCGCCTTTCACGGGTCTACTGAGTAAGGTTGATGTGGATAAAAAATACTTTATCTCATCAAAGGCCTCCTAGCAATCTTCCCTCCACATAAACTCACTGCCGCTTTTGAGCATTTTGAAAAATTAAAGGCATTTCTTAGTTGTGCATGAGATAAACCTTCCTAGAGCTATTAGTCTTCCATTTAAGATCTGGACCTCATACAAAGTTTGAGGAGGTTGTATGTCTAGGATGGCTTTTATTTTCTCAGGGTTTGCCTCGATTCCCCTTTATGATACCATGAACCCTACGAATTTTTCTGTTTTTACACCAAAAGCACATTTCTTGGGATTGAGCTATAAATTGTACTTATCTAAAACATCAAAAACTTTCTTAAGGTCGCAGATGTGTATTGCGCTAGGATGGCCAAAATCCCTAAGTTTTGAATATTTGACAAACATACTTTAAGATTGTGAATTACTAATTTTGTTCCAAGTTATGTTTCAGCCATTTGAAATCATATTTGTACTAGACAAGTTAGAATCCATGCAAAAAGAATTGAAGTTCAATTCTGGCACAAGCGTCGCACACTCAACCAAGGGTGTCACGCCCGTGACATAATCTTTAATTGTGTAACACCCATTAATCCGACTAGTTACTAGCCGAGCTAAGAGTGTCATAACTGATGTTTACTGGTATACATAACATTACCTGAGAAAATTTTTTTTTCTTTTTTATGCTGTTGTCTGTTCTGACTTCTACTTTTGATGCGCAGCATATGTCATACTAATTGTTTCTGGTGAGCCTGACTTTGTTTGACTATTCTGGTTGACTTTGTGTCTTTCCGAGACCTACAAGTTTAGCAGACACTAAACTTGCTAAGTATTATGCTTAGTGGGTACTTTACTTTTACTCAGTTCAATTGAACACATTGATTATTTACGGATAGCACGTGTATCAAACAATAGCACATCATTGCATACAAAGCTTCATATGTTTCACATCATTGCACATACTTATAAATG
>CATIWJ010029217.1:0-12551 GCA_949640765.1 Croton laevigatus
ACCAATAGAAACTTGTAAAAGAAATAAAAAAAAACCAACATTCCTTAAACTTCAAGAACAGAGAAATCATGAGGCGAAATGGAGATTTTACTTTTACTCACTTTCAATGTCTCACAATTATCAGGATAGACCTCCAAAACCTTTTCAAAATTTGAAAGTGCATTTTTAATATCTCCTAACTTCAGCTGTACTCGCCCCAATCCTATTGAAGTAAACAACTTTAAGTTCAGAAGTGAATCAGAGAGAGTTAAAGAGGGCAGTTTAAACATAGCCAAAGCATCACTAACAAAAGTCAATATTATAAACATATGTACAGGTATTATATAGCATTGCAGAAAGATTTTACCCAAAATAACAGAAACTATACACAAAAGAACGAAAGCCATTTTAACCTACCAAAATAAGGAAAGACTAATTCACCGGGCTTATTGGTTTCCTTAACAGAAGCCCAAAAGTATCTTGAAGCTGTTTCATAGCCCAAGAGCATAATTTCAAAAGGAAGGAAACAGAAAAAATTGATGAGCATGAAGGGGATAACTTGACATTATAAATCTATCAACATTTAAGCGCTAAAGGAGAGAAATAGTTCCACACCAATTTAGAGAGAGATGATTTTGAAGAAAATGGAGGAATTGAAGTCGTCATCTTCTTTTTCCACCCATTTCCTTAACACAAATAAAGGCTAAAGATTGCAAGTAAAACCATTAGAAATCCGAAAGTTTAAGAAAAAGAAAGAGCCACACAAATTCCTAACATACAGGAAATTCTTTATAAACATCAGTGTCATACTATCAGGTGCGTAACAGCTGCATGTTTCAGAAAAATAAGATTACTCATCTATATATCAATTCATTGAAATGTTTCTGATGAGGTTTCCATTTTAGTTTAAGCATTTACCAACGCCGTGCAAACTTGAATATTTTGGCATTTCAGGATGAAGTGCCCACAGCTCAAAGGAAAGAAATACAAAAATACAGAAAAAATCCGCGACATAAACTCAAAGCCACAGAAGAATCATACCTTATATTTCATAAATCTGAAACTGAAGTGAATTTACTAGATAATATCAAATCCAATACAGATTTCATTATTCAATTAAATTATAGTCACTGTGTTCTGCTTCAGTTCAAAGCTACAAACAGAAATCACAAGATTTTAAGCAGTGGTGAGATGAATCCTAAATGAACCAAACATTTGTTTGAGGATTCTTCATAAGTATAAAAATTAGAATCTTGAATTTTTATGGGATAAGGCTTTCAAACAAATCAGCTTGCAGTTCTAGAATGCTCCTCAAAGGTTCCAAGGTATTGCATTTCTTTCACTAAACTTGATGAATTGGAACCAACTAAGGGAAATTTACAAAAACTTCCCTAACTTTTACATAAAATAAATTTTCCTCCCTATGTTTTTTTTTTCAGACTAAAACCTCCCTCCGTTTTAATTCCGTTAACATTTTCCTCCTTCTGTCTATTTTTTCTGTTAAAATAAACATTGAAGGATCAAAATGTAATTTTTACGAGCCATTTTGAAAAAACTTAAAAAATGAGGGACTGATTTGGAATTTTTTTATCTTCTTCAACCTTCTTCTTCCCACAAGCCGACCGTAAGCTTTATTGTTTCAACCAAATTTCTTATATTATTGGTCAAAATCTTCTCCAGTACTGATTTTCCCCTTTTTTTTCTTTCTTTGGCATTTCCTAGATTTTGCCGTTCCTCGGTGACAAAGGTTTTGGTAATTTCAAACAAAATTGTTTCACTTTTGAGCAGTCTTTTCCTCCTCTGTGGGTTCTTCTGTCCTCTTGCAATTTCATTTCTATTGACAACTATCTGTATGGCATAAGTCATTGGTTAGCTGAGATTGTATGTTAGTATGGGTTGTGGACTTGCTGTATCCTTCTTTAAGGTAGAAAGTTATTGTTTCCCAAATATGCGTAGATCTACGACTACGAGCAAACACTCCTATTGACAGCAATCATCTTCCTGGCTACTTTTTTTTATTAATCATTTTCTGAAGTTAATACGTTTGATTCCTAATGACCTATAAAGAACAACTAAGATTGGGTTTTTTGGGGCCTAATAAGGATGCATTTTCTATTTATTATTTTAGCTTTTCGCATCCATTAGCTTTGTATCAAAATGGAATTGGAGATCTATAAAGACAACATGTATTTTTAGCAAATTTGGAGTAGGAAAAGGATTTGTTGATGTTTGTGGTTGTATAGTTTGAGTCTCTGTTGAAATATGAAATTCACTTTTAGATATTTGTACTGATATCCATGCTATTTTCTTAACCAAAAGGGCATAGAATCACTATTGGTTACGAGTGTTAGAAACTGATTCCCGCGAAACAGAATGGTTTTTGTTTCAAAACAGCAACAACATCTGTCCTGTTTTATGCTTTTAGCTGGCTTGCAAAGAAAATTAGGCTTTTGAATCTCTCCTGTTTATTCCTTCAAGTGGGCGGCTAGAGTTGTAGGAAGGAGGAGGTTGAAGAAGATAAAAAAATTTCAAATCAGTCCCTCATTTCTTGAGTTTTTTCAAAATGGCTCATAAAAATTACATTTTGATCCTTTAATGTTTATTTTAACAAAAAAAATAGACAGGAGGAGGAAAATGTTAACAGAATTAAAACGGAGGGAGTTTTTAGTTTGAAAAAAAAACATAGGGAGGAAAATGTATTTTATGTAAAAGCTAGGGAGGTTTTTGTACATTTCCCATTAAAAAATAAAGGAACTATAGATCTCCTTTCTGTTTCATAAGCCCACAACTCAAACAAAAGACTAGAAATGTGCACACACTTATAAGTCCTAAACTAGGAAGGACCCTTTCAAATTCAAGATGAAATTTTAAATTGCAAAGAGAAGATTTGAAAGTTATCCAAAGGATGGATAAAGAAGATGGATGGAGGATAGAACTACTAAAACATTGTAATATTTTTCGATACTTTAGTATAGCAAAACAATCAGAATAAGATAATTTCATCACTATGAGAACAGACAAAAAATAAACAATGAGAACTCACATTTTCTTTGATGAGATCATTGAAAGTGCTAAGCTCATTAAGTAATGCCTTCTCTGTCCCATCACTGGCATCTTTGCTTTTCAGAAAACCAATAAATGTGGAGAAAATCTTTGAGCCACTACATAAAAAAAACTTGCATAGTTTAATCAAATAAAACTGTAAAATTCAAAATAAATATGAAAACATTATAAAGGAAAAAAGATTAAAAATTGGATCAACTAAATAAAACAGTAAGACATATATTCATCATTACCCAAAACAAAATGCCAAATATTTACATGTTTCAACTCACTCTCTCTGGATCAAGTGAGACGTCTAAGTGAAATTGCAGTGCATTCAAAATTCTAAAGAATTTATAAATCATTCCTTGCAAAATTATCAGAGTATATACAATATAACAAAAGCACAAAAGCAGTTGCTTTAACAGGAACTATCGCTAACTTTCGATTTATCACATTGGATATATAACATACACTGAAGCCTTTTCAGGTGGGATTGCCAATGGTGGATCAGGAAACTTTTCTTCCAGTGTCTGTGTGATAATATTTGAATCTCGAACCCACTTCTCGTCAAATTTTATCACAGGAACTTTACCTTCAGGGCTTATTTCTAAGAACCTGAATATCAGACAATGTAGAAATAATGAAATGCATATGTAATATGAGCCAAGACAACTATTCAAAATAAGTAGATTCAGGTAACTACATGGAAAGAAAATGAACAAAAGAATAAAGCTTCAAATGATCACCATTCAGGCTTGTTACCCAAATCCACAAACTTCGGATTGTATGGGAGATGCTTTTCCTCCTAAGTCAACAACACTCTTTGGCAAAGTGGGTCTGAAAAAAAAAAACTTACAATTAGTACTTGGCATTCATAACTGAATCAGCACTAGGCTAACTCTATAAACAACCAACATTATGTGAAGTGTTAACACCAAAATCAAATGGTTGTAGATTAGTCTGTAATCACCCCAAAACTATTCCATCTGTTATTGTTTCTGTGCAATTTCTCACTAGTTTGATAGTCACATAACTTAAAAATAGGAATTACTTTCTAAACTGAAAAATGAAGACATTTTAAAACTCATATAATCGCCCAAGTTTCTTTCTATTAGAATCTCATCATTTTAGTCTACAAATATATATTCTGCTCTCAATTCACTGAATAAAGCTAATTTACACATATTTTTATCTGAATTAATAAAGATAATCACGGAAGTTAATGGTGACATTACTACATTTGAGCCAAATAATCAGATTACAAGAGGCACAGTAAATTTGAATAGTGAAAAAAGGAAGCAGCATTTTCCAGGAAAACAAGCAAGAACCATAAGAGAAATTCTCTCAGTCGCCAAGCTAGAATGATATCCTCTGCAGCCTAGAACACCACCTCCTACATCCGCAAAATTCTAGGAACATTGTGAAAAAAATTCTGCCGAACTAATAGACAACCCCTGCACAAGAAAATTCGATTAAATAAACCTCATATATTCAAACATCAAGACTACACAACAAAAGATAAATTCATTACTGTCTAGCAACAACCTAACAATGAATTAAACTCAATCCCAATACTGAAACCTTGAATTGTCCAGATCAAAATCATAATCACATACAGAAACGAAGGGGTGCACCTCTAATTCCAAATTTATTGCTTTTCTAGCAAAGATTCTTTCCTAAAACAGCAGAAGAAATTAGGTGAAAAAAAAAAAAACCTAAACAGGTACATATAGTAATTCACTTAAGGAAAAGAGTCGCACCAAAAGATAAACTCAAACCCATAAAATCAAAGTTCAAATCTTTGATTGCTCATATCAAATCACACACAAAAAAAAAGGAATAAAAGGAGAGAAAGAGTACCAGATAAGGAGCAAGCGTCGATGGCTAATTTTTTGAAGGACCTAGAGCTCTCCTCCCCTTTTTCCGTTTTCATTTTTCTACGAACAAGAAAAGAAAGCCCTCGTGACTGGGCTTAACGCTCGAAAGAGAAAAATGAAATGGAGATTGGTGAGATGCGAAAGGGCTAGGTCTACGGCAGTCGGAGCTCCAAGCTCGGCAGGTGGGACGTGCAGCGGCTCCGGCAACAAGATTTGGAGAGGAGGAGAAGGGGCCGGTCGGCTGTTGAGAAAGAGAAAGAGAGAGAGAGAGAGAGAGATTAGGGCGGCTTGAAATGAAAGATATGAAAAAAATATGTTTGTTTTAGGGTTATAAGGGAATTTGGTAGTTTAATTTACGAACCGAATTTAATCGGTTGGTAAAGTGCAGATATATTATCGGTTGGTAATCGGTTGTTATGTGGTTGGTAATCTAGGCGCAAGTATTGTCGCTGGTTTTAACAACCGAAATTTTAATGGTTGCTAAACGGTTATAACTTTCGGTTTGAAATCGGTTGTAAATCGGTCGCTATTATTTTTATTTCTTTTTACCAAATGACCGTTGCTAGTCGGTTGCAAATTAGTCGCTATTTACCAACCGAAATTATTCGGTTGGAAAAATCGGTTGGTATGTTTTTATTTTCTTGTAGACCCAGTAGATTACTTTTGAAAGGAAAAACATATAATTCATTTGCTTTATAAATCAATTTCATTCATAAAATTATTTTAAAAAAAAAAAGTTTAACATTTATACATTGAATATAAAATTTACAATTTTTTAAACGAGAAATATAAAATTTATACAGAATATTCCCACTAAAAAGAACACTTATAGAATATAGCTGTGAAAATGATTGTTTCTAAAGTTGTATTAACTACAAATCAAATAAATATTTTGCACATAAAAGTCTAAAACCTTAAACATTATTGTATTTAGTGCAGAAAAGTATAAAATGTGATCACATTTATAATTTCAGGAGTAAAACAGGTGCCCTGCAAAGTTTGGAGACTTTTCATGTAAAGTTTAGGGGTCGATTTGAGTATTTGGCCATGAGTTTTGCAAATTGCAATATTCTTCCAGCATTAGTATGAATATAAAAACACCCTTGCCTCATTTTAAACTTCTGGGGACTTTTCATGTTACTTGAATCTTTTTCTTCTTCTTTAGACAGCTCTAGTCCCAAACAAGTTGGGGTCGGCTGTATGGATCCTCCAAGAGGATCCAAGTTTGGCAAATTGAAGATTTATAAACTTTTCAGTTATTAAGCATCAAAAGGAAACTAACATAAATAAATAAACTTTTCTTTGGTCTCTTACAGTTGCACATAGGAAGAAGGGAATTAATCCAATTGAAATGTCCTTTGAAATTTCTTCACAAAGTAAATTTGGTGTAAGAGCATAATTTGTGGAAGAATCCGTTCTTAGCAGCCGGCAATTTTCTAGATGAACCCCAGCTATCTGCCATAGAACCAACAATGTAGAAATAAAAATAGAAATTGCCAATAGAAAGACAACAAAAAGGCCAAAGCAGTTACGAAGAAAGGATCATTGCGGTATCCACATGAAAAAGCTTAAAGGGGTGGATCGTAAGAATTTTGCTTTGAGAAATGTTCAACTTTATGAATTGATATTATGATGAATGGAGAAATCTACAAGTGAATATTTAATAAAGTACCTGGCAGGCTTTTTGCAGAGCTGAATGTGTTTGATCAGATCCATAAACTACAAGCTTTCCTAAGGCATCTTTTCCCACACTCCTCAAGACCTTGTCGTGAGCAGCTAGCATTACAACTAGAACAGCTTCACTGGCAGTACCCTGAATCACTCCACCTCCTTGACCTGCAACATAATTCTGCAGACTTCAGAGAACTGCGCATCGGCATTTATCTTATTATAATTACTGTAAATCCTTCACCAAGGTATTCCCACATTGACATTTCTTACTTTTGAAAGTTGTTAAAGCAATGAAACCCAAAATATTCTTCGATTCAATATCAATTACCATCTCATAGAATTCCATGTTTCACAGTATTATATAAAGTTCAACTAGTAAAGTAGAATTCAATAAATATAACACAATGGATTGGTGAGGATTTTATGTTATTGTAAAAAGAATGCTTGACTTTTTCCAGCGAATTCATTTCACAGAATCATTTGATTTACCTGTTGAGAAAAATTCTTCAGGTAATTTTAGCATTTTACCAAGCCAGGGAATTCATTTCACAGCTTGTTTTTGTGCATACTATGTGAAGATCAACTTATTTGGTGGAAGAGTGAAAAGTGGGCAGCAGACTAGTTCACCTAAGGCGTGACCACGCCTTGACAAACTATCAAGAAGAGAAGAGCAAACAGTAGGGGCAGCAAACCAGTTTCTATAAGGCGTGACCACGTCTTGCTTAATTCGCCCTGCTGAAAGAAAAGACGCCCGAACGTGGTCCTTAAGTGGAATTTCGGGTTTTACTCCTTTTTAGGGAATCTCCCATATTTTAGACTCGTGGACCAAGGAAGACATGTTTTAGTATTTTATTTGGATTGTTTTTCCTTATTTAGTCTCTATAGGTATTCTTTCCTATATAGGATTCCTAATTTTGTCTATATAAAGGATCTTAATTTTGCAAAAGGGAATATACGACTTACTCTACAGAATTTTCTAGGCAATACAAGTTCTCAATTCCAGTTCAAGGGTGAATCTATTCCAATTGTAATTTTGTGAGGCTTGTGCTTAACCAGGTTTTTCTTTAATCCAAGTAATCTTTATTTTCTTGTTCTTATTTTATGAATTATTTATATTGGTTGAATTGACGACTTAAATCAATATTTATTTTTCTATCGCTAGTCATAATTTTGTGATCTATAATTGTCATGAATGATTGAGTTGAGTAGCAAGGAGTTGGCTCATGTGTGTGTAAATTGAGGGTTTCCTATAAGCGCCATATTGCCCCTGCATGCACACGGCCAGTGTCGCCCTTCAAGACCCCAATTACATAGCTTGCATGATAGGTTCTAGGGAAAATAAGGATACGAGATTGATTTGATTGCGCGTTTGCGAATTGATTTGATTTCGTTTTGGTCGTTCTCACATTCTTAATGTTGTCATTAAATTAATATGGAACGTTGATGCCCAGTTAAGTTAATGGTGAGTTTTGGTTTCGGACGATTGTTGTAATCGATTATATTATGAGAACAATTGCTAATGCGGGGTTCCGACTTAGTAGACTAATTGCTTAGATGTGTAAAATTAATTTTTATGCCTATGATCGAATTTACAATTAAATAGAGGTCATGCCCTTGGATTGGAATCTCGGTAAGATTCGATTTCTGTTACTTTTATTATTCAAGCTTTTATTAATTTCTTGTCTAGTTTAGTTTTAATTTCAGCAAACCAAACCTCCTTTCTTTATTGCTTTGTTCTTTTTACTTTGAGAAATTAATCACATAGTTCTCTTGGGATTTGACCTGTTCTCGCTACTACTACAAGCTAGTTAGGGATTAGTATTTATTTTGAAGGGCTTCGACAACCCTGTCATCTCTCATTTTTTTAGGACCTTCAAATTTTAAAAATCCATTATTTTTAAAAAAAAAAAAAAGTGTAAGTATCCATTAAGGATTAAACTCAGGACATTCAGCTTAATTTAGCAAGTATATTCCACTAAACCACACTTAGAATACATATTTTATATGCATTCCAAGAATACATATCCTAATCTTTCTAGGCCCAACGCTCAATTTTAATACTACGCACAGAGCCTCCCAAATTTATTAGACAGCCCTGTCCTCAATTGCAAGCATTGAGGCCTAATGTATTAAGGCTAAATGAGTCACTATAAGGCATTGAGGCCTAAGGCGTTTAGTCATGGAGATCCAAGACAAGGCACTTGGATTAAGCAGTAAATTAAAATACTCTTGCATTGCATTCCATACAAGAAAATTAAATTAAATGGTTATAAAACAAAATCTTATAGTACAAGATTATTTTTCATTCAAGGCACCATATTTGTGAATTATTTAGAAAAGATGACGGAAATGACAAAGTTGTGGTTGAAAATGAATTTGTTAGTTACTAGCAGTCAGCTATGATTAGCTAGCGTTATAATAATATATAGAACTTAACATATAACAACCCGTCTTCAACTTAGATTATTCAATACATACCATTGATTTGTCGCTGACTTAATTTGGCAATTATCGTTTCGCTCAGGTCAGGGGCGTACCCAGCCCATGTGCCTGCTCACCGGAGTCCCTTGTACCGAGCCACGCCGGAGATGGAGGAAGAAGGGGCTGAACTGGTCTGGTTGTGTAGTGTTGGCGGCTGAGAAGAAGAAAGGAGGAGACAAGAAGAAAACGCTAGGGAGATTGGGTTTGAGTGAAACGTTGCGTTTCACAATTTATAATTTTTTGTTTTATTTTTCAATCTAAACGACGACGTTTCTTGAAAAAGACAAAAAATTAAAAACATAAAACAGAAACTGAAATAGGAGGAGGAACAACAGACTGCTTCGTGTTTTTGAATTGAAGCAGGCGGCTACAGAACCGTGAACAGAAGAAGGGGCAGGGCTGAAGGCGGAAGAACGAAAACTTGGACTGGAAAGCCGCCGCCGCTGGTGCTTCCGGATTCGGTACTGCCCCTATCAATCACAGGTAAGTTTTAATACTTTGATTTGTTAAATTATTTTAGGATTTTTATTTGAAATTAAATTTTAGGGTTTAGTTTTTTTTGTGAGTTGGATTCAATTGGCCTATGAGTGAGTTTTGTGAAGGTGAATATTAGATTCAGATGAAATTTAAATGTTTGAAGTAACAAAACAAGTTGCAGGACCTGTTTGCATTTCAATTACAGGGTAGTTTATAGGTTTGGGTTTGAGTCAAAAGAGAAATTTGGTTAAAATTCAAATTTGAAATCTGATTTCTAAGAGGTTGTTTCTTATCCTCTATTATTGCATTCTTCTTCTGTTAGCTTTTCAGCATAGTTATTGTTTTTGGTTTTGCTGTCAACTTTGTTTCTAAAAGTCTGAAACTGAAGACTGAAGATGGTGGTGTATAGTTTATTGATTGACATTTGTTATAAATATACATATATCAGAACCTTCTGTTCATATTGTTGATTTTCAAAAGCACGTAACAGATCAAACAAGTAAAGTAAAAGCATATTTAGTGGAGACACAATGATTTCATTAATGACAATTTATTGACATTACTACAGTAGATGAGTAAGGAAAAAAAAAACCCTAAAAAACTTGAGATTTATTTTGTTAATGCTGCTGAAAGTTCTAAATTAGTTGCTGTCTAAAGAATTATTATAAGCATTTGTTTTACAAAATTATAGATATTTTTACTCGATCATAAATTTGGGCCAGTTTTACGAGTCAGTTTACTGAGTCTATGCTAAGAGAAATAAAACTCGGTTTAGAATTTCTCAAATAAAATTTAATCCACTCGTATGTATATGGTTATGAATTTTTTTTACTAGGAATTTGAACTAAATTCTGTTCATCATGTATCACTTACCATTGGACCATACATTGGACTGGATTACATGTATGACTTGCCATTAGGCTATACTATGTGGGCATGTGTGCATGTGTGTAGTAAGAGATAACAGATTGGCACATTATACAGAATATATGCAAATTTAGCTCAAATAGGAGCAAAAAAGATGCAGAGTTGCATATTTTCAACTTTTCATTTGATCCGTTAAACACTTAAACTACGAAATTATATCTAATAAACACTTAAATTTGCAAAATCATATTATTGAAAACTCTAACTTGTAAAATTAGATGGATTCAACACTTACAGAATATTCCACTAAAAAGAACACTTATAGAATATAGCTGTGAAATTAATTGTTTCTAGAGTTGTATTAACTACAAATCAAATAAATATTTTGCACATAAAAGTCTAAAACCTTAAACATTATTGTATTTAGTGCAGAAAAGTATAAAATGTGATCAGATTTATAATTTCACGAGTACAATAGGTCCCTCGCAAAGTTTGGAGACTTTTCATGTAAAGTTTAGGCGGCCGATTTAAGTATTTGGCCATGAGTTCTGCAATATTCCTCCAGCATTAGTAAAAATATAAAAATACCCTTGCCTCATTTTAAGCTTCAGGGGCCTTTTCATGTTACTTGAATGATCTCATCAAATTGAAGTGTTATACTTTTCAGTTATTAAGCATCAAAAGGAAACTAACATAAATAAATAAACTTCTCTTTGGTCTCTTACAGTTGCACATAGGAAGAAGGGAATTAATCCAATTGAAATGTCTTTTGAAATTTCTTCACAAAGTAAATTCGGCGTAAGAGCATAATTTGTGGAAGAATCCGTTCTTAGCAGCCGGCAATTTTCTAGATGAACCCCAGCTATCTGCCATAGAACCAAGAATGTAGAAATAAATATAGAAATTACCAATAGAAAGATAACAAAAGGCCAAAGCAGTTATGAAGAAAGGATCATTGTGGTATCCACATGAAAAAGCTTAAAGAGGTGGATCATAAGAATTGTGCTTTGAGAAATGTTCAGCTTTATAAATTGAGATTATGATGAATGGTGAAATCTACAAGTGAATATTTAATAAAGTACTTGGCAGGCTTTTTGCAGAGCTGAATGTGTTTGATCAGATCCATAGACTACAAGCTTTCCTAAGGCATCTTTTCCCACTCTCCTCAAGACCTTGTCGCGACTAGAACAGCTTCACTGGCAGTACCCTAATCACTCCACCTCCTTGTCCTGCAACATAATTCTGCAGACTTCAGAGAACTGCAGGTCGGCATTTATCTTATTATAATTACAGTAAATCCTTCACCACGGTATTCCCACATTGACATTTCTTACTGTTGAAAGTTGTTAAAGCAATGAAACCCAAAAATATTCTTCGATTCAATATCAATTACTATCACATAGAATTCCATGTTTCAAAGTATTATATAAAGTTCGACTAGTAAAATAGCATTCAATAAATATAACACAATGAATTGGTGAGAATTTTATGTTATTGTAAAAAGAATGCTTGACTTTTCCACTGAATTCATTTCACAGAATCATTTGACTTACCTGTCGAGAGAAATTCTTCAGGTAATTTTAGCATTTTACCAAGCCAGTCTAGAACAATCAATTCAAGTTCTGTTGCAGCAGGTGAAGTTATCCAACTAAACCTCACCATATTAATACCAGCACTAAGCATTTCCCCCAAAAAATCCAGCAACACTACTGTTACAAGGATAATATGCAAAATAATTTGGGCTTTGCCAATGAGTTACTCCTGCAAAATCTTTGCTTTGACATCTGCAACAACAAACAACCCCACAACAAATTCAACCCCAAATATATTGTAATTAAAAAACACCATTTTCAAGAATATAACTAGAAATATTTGATATTATATGCATTGAAATTTTACTTTCTTTCTGAAATTATAATAAAGAAAACTTCACCATCAAGAATATTCTGCAATGACTTGGGTTGATCAGGTGCAGATTCTGGCAGTAGTTTACTAAGATACCCAGGCTGTGTAATTGTAAAAAGAATTTAAATTCAAAAAATATATCTAATAATAACAATTCTGGTTAACTAAGTAGAAATGTGAGAAAATCAAGAATACCTCAACTTGACTAAGAACTGGAAAATTCTCAATGGTTTTATAATAATCAGCAAT
>CATIWJ010029223.1:0-36403 GCA_949640765.1 Croton laevigatus
CCGTAGGCTACCATCTGACACTCGGCGAGAGAAGGAAGAAGAAGATCAAACCAGAAGAGAATACAAACCAATGCAACGGAGCCAATAACAGAAGAAGCACAAAATCACCAACTTGATAAAACCCAAGAGCAGGACGCAAAACGATGACACTTCAATTTTCGTTTTCAGTTTCTGGTTTGTAAAAATAGGATTTTAAGAATTGGTGAGGAAGAAAGTATCAATTGAGAAAAAAAAAAAACGAAATCAGAAATTAAAAAGGGAAAAGAATAGAAAAGAGAGAAGAACAAACCTGTTGATTCAAGGAGGCGCCGTCGATGCTTGCTCTCCACAATCGGCGGCGGCGGAGGCGACCTTCGGGACCAGCGCAGCGGCAACGGACCGGGAGGTATTGGGGAGGGTGGCGGTCTACTGTGATTTGTGCGATGGGAAAGAGAAGAGACGAGAGGGCGAGAGGTGAGGAAAGAAAGGAAATATATGATGCGGCTGCAAGTGAAATTAGGGATTTTATGTGGTCAGACCTGTTCGGTCGGGTTCGGTTTTGCAGTGTTTTAAACCGAACCCGAATTTTTTAGTAATCTATCCCCCGAGCCGAACAGTAAAACCCGATTAAACCGAACCGAAATGATAGGTTCGGTTCGGTCGGATTAATCAGGTCGGTTTACAATTTGCACACCCCTAGTAATCACATCCGAAATAACAGTAGGGAGAAAGAAAAGTGAAAGATTTTGTGTAGTAGAAAAATCGAAATAATTCCTTTAATTTATCACTTAAAATCTAAGTTATCTTTTGCATTTATTTTAAAAAGTTGGGAATTATTATTATTTCTTGAGGAACCGTTCATACACTAAAGGAACCAACAAACAAAACGAAACGAATGGCATATTAATTTTGGTTATATATAATTTGTACAACTTCTTTAGGTAAATACATCAAAATAGAATCTTCTAAGGGATTATTGAAAAATAGAGAATAAAAAATTTAGTCAAGTTTGGTTATTGTTTCATCAGTTTCTCATTTGGTTTAATTTTTCATTAGTCATTACCGAATTTAAAATCAAGAAATAACAAGTTTTTTTGTTCAAGACACGTACAAAGTAAGGGAATACCCATGAAATAAACTCCCAATACTAATTTGGGAGGCCAAACAAGGGTGTCTCTGACCAGGTTTAATCCAACTTGCTCGCATTTTCATTTACTTAAACGCATTCAATGTTTCATCTGTACATTAATCTCAATAATACTTAACTAATCGATAAACACTTTACTTTCCAGAAAATAGCAAGAAATTCTAAAATCCAAACCTTTCTTTTATTAAAAGATAATCAGAAGGAAGCATTTCCATGAATGCAAGGAAATAAATACTTCAGCACCGCCCCAGCCTTTCGACAAGCCGATTTTCTATTTCCATTCTCTTCTTCATCAATACTGCATATTTGGAAACCAATTCTTGATTTCCAGCACCAGCTGAAAGTTTGCAGCTGAGAGCTGACTTCTCCAATTTGTATTTGTACAAGCATGCAATTGGCACAAAACTTCCCTTTTTATTGCAAACCCAACCATGAGCTGCTCTCAATGCAGCTCCCAGTGATGCCGAATCTGTCATCATCCGAGTTTTCAACGGGTTCAAAACAAACTTTTTGTATCGTGGGGACAATAACTCTGAAAAGGGAAAAAAATGCTTACCAGGTCTTTCGACAGTATAGACATCACACCCGAATATTGATGCTACTAAGTTCAAAATGTTTTGATTTGCGGAGGCTCCACCAGTTGCTATTATTCGTTTTGGAGGGGTAGGCATCCCAAATCTTTCCGCATGAGCTCTCATTGACAGGAACTGGCCCTCAATCAAAGCGCGCACCTGGATATTTTTTTCCTTATTATGTTTTAAACGTTGCTAATACATCAGCAGCATATATGTTAGGTATACTTGAAAAGGATACCGACCTCAGCAGCAGGATCAAATTCCTGCACTTCCTCTTCGGTCACTCCCTCTGAACTCTCACCCGTGAAATTTTGGAGTTTGTAGCGATGGAGACCAACTGGGTATAAATAATTATTAGTTACAGAATCAATTTACATAGGAAAAAAGAGAACACGTCATACAGACGTGAAACAGGGCATACAATCCCCGACATGCTACTTGGTGAGTTTCAGTGTAAATTTTGTACGTTAAAAGTGAAGAAACTGTGGCATAAAAGCCTGTCAGCCAAGCAAAATGAACCTTGAAAGTTGGCAAAATGCAAAGGCCCGACCTTTTGCAGCTTGTAGAAAAAGACATCACTAAATATGATATGGGAACAAGTGAAAGAAATGACCTGGTAATGGAGGAAGAATTTCGTGGTCCTTGTAATAGAACCCAATTTTTCCATCTGTTGCAGAATCTAGAATTAGAGAACAGCAAAAAGAAATCTCATAAAAAAAGTAACACAAGTATGCACACAAACCATTAAGAGGTGGTGTTTGCTCCAGAAACTTATTGAACACCTCCCAAGATTTCTCAGCACAGTGGTTACGAATATCTAGGTCAGGATTACTGTCAGATCAAGAACTACAAAATGGGACAGCTACGTCGCTTAAAAATGAGGATTAGTACCTTCACGAGTTAAAGATCCATTCTTGTAAACCAACATTACCATGTAACCTTCTTTGTCCACAGGATTAGGAAGAACATGCCCTTCTAATCTGGGTTGAGGATCAGCAGCAATTCCGAAAACCTATATGACAAATATGAGAATCCAACTGTAAGAATAACAATTAGCAAACATGGAAAAGCTTTAGGATTTCGCTCAAACTAACAGTAGGTCAGTAACACATATGGTTAACAAACCAAGATTTTGCAATTACAAACATCATGAATGACTAGGTTATTCTTCATCTAGCTTTGGTGCAATAAAAACCAATATTTAGCTAAGGAAGGAAAAGAGATAATGGCAATAAAGCCTGGTAGCAATCATACAATGAGGAAAGTTGGTGACTGGCAAAGACTAAGAATATCCTCCCTTGGGCATTTTTAAGGCTGCAATTGTTTAATCCAAATAAATAGTACTCCCTCCATTCGAATTAGATGAGGAAATGGAGGAAAACACAAGTTATAAGGAGAATGGATTTTTGCCACAAAATTTTCTATTTTACCCCCTTAGATTGGAGATAGTCTGGAGATTAGAGGGAAAATTGTTTGTGAAAGGTGGAGTCCGAATGTTAGGTTTAAATTGTCTTTCCATACTTAAATTTAAATTTTAACTTTCCTAAAAAGGAATTTTCTTTATGCAAACTGAACATCCAATTTGGAAATTTTCTCTAAATAAATCGAATGGAGGGAGTAACTACTAAAAACATAGACAAATTTGATAGGTGTTCTTGGTGAGATAGGAGCAGAAAACAAGCCACATAAGACATTTGGCTTATTAAATGAGCATTTTATAAAAATACAAGAAGCTGTGTTTCTATATTATAACTCACAGTGTCACTGGTTCCAAGGCTAATTGCTAGATCCCCTGGGACACTGATAGTTAAACCTGCAATTTTGAGGTTTTGAATACTAAAAAACAATGATTTAAACAGATATGAACAGTTACACAAAATGGTGAAATCACTGACCTGCTAAACTGTTGGGATTGTCTCCAGACCACTGAACAACCACACAATTTTTATTAAATTTATACCTGTATAGCCATAGAAGAAGATTTCAAAACGCAAGCCAATCCATAGAACAACTGCACTTCCCAAGGATATGGAAGAAAACAGGACAAGTAAAATGTCTTAAACCATAGCCCAATACTTTATCAACTTGATAAAGAAATATTCACTATCTTATAATTCAAGAATTCAATTCTGCATCAAACAGCACAAAAATGCAGATACACTTCATAACCTTTACCACATGGGCACGGAATTTATATTAATCACAGAAACTTATCAAGGCAGCTGTAAAAGTTAACAGGGTTGAGAAACAAGTCCAAGGATGATAAAATATGGATATTTCTCGAAGGTCAATCACATTCGCATGCTAAACCTTTTCTCTTTTTAATGTATTGTCCTCTCCCTAGCAGATAGACAAATTAACTAGTTTAAGCTGTGCAGGAAAGAAATGGAAGATAAAAAAAATATTACAAGATACACTACTAACCTCTCTACAAAATAGGGAGCAATATGTCCAGCAACATCATAGGCTGGGGCCAAGTTTCCAATTTTTTCCTTTAAACCAGGTGCTGTGGCCTAGAATTGACATTAAAATTAAACTTATAAGAATTTAGAATTCAAATATTGAATTAGCAACCATACAAACATAGACCCAAATATAGAGAAGACAAACCTCTAAAGCTATTTCAGACCAAACTTTGTGCTTAAGATCCATCAAATTCATCCCAGAACCATCAGTGTAATCAATACAAGCATATGCTCCAATAAAAAGAGAAGCCATGAATGAGCTAACAAGGGATATCCTCTCAGTGTCATCATAAACTTTGGGCTGTGTCTGAAATATTTTCCTAATCTGTGGTCCAGTGAATCTTTCATATGCCCGTGAACCCGTTAGTTTCGAGAGCTCTAATGCTCCACCAACAGATTTCTCTATCTCTCTACATTGTGTGGTAGTGCTACTATCCATCCATATTGGAGACTCTTTGATGGAAAAGGCACTGCCTAATTGATCCACCAATGGTTTACTGGAATCTAATGATGATAGTATTGCGGAACTGCTCCTTTTCCAATAAACACTACCATGTTGCTGTCCACTACCAGAAAGTGCAGCAACTTTCTCAAATTCAAAACCAGAATTCTTTAGCTTTTGAAGAATGAGATCAAGAGCTTCTACCCACATCAATGTGGGTGAAACAATTTTGCCATTGTCAGAGGGGTCTCTGTAGACTCCATCTTTGGTCTTATAATGGGGCAAATCAGTGTCAAAATGAACTAGCTCTGATTTGACAATATTGAGATTGGAATCCAGAACAGTTGCCTTCAATGACCTTGAAATAATTAAAGAAAAAAATTCAGAGTTTCCTATGCAATTCTCGTCGAATCAAACAATAAAATAGCACAAAGGGGCATTAAGAAAATTATAATGGTTGGTAAATTAATTGACAGATTATAAGAGTTTCCAGCCAATCACATTAAACTTAGGAATCCTTGAGTTAAGAACCCATAAGCCAAATTCGAATCAGAACTCACTTTGGCTATCTGGGTTGCTTCGATTTTGTTCACAAGCTATAAAAAAATAACAAAAAGAGATGTTACGTTCAGCGTTGACTTACTGAGTGGAGCTATCGAATCCAAGAAACAGAGAATCATGGGGAAGTGATGAAATTTCCATTGATTAGAACGCCAATTCGCAGAAGAATTAAATTTTTTAATAATAATGTGAAACAGAGACAAATGGCAGAACAGAAACTGGTAAAAGAAAAATTGAGTAATATAGTAGATAAGCAGCGGTTAGTGTTGAATTAATTAAGGATAAGAACATATTTTTTGGGGATAAGATAAACGAGTAAGCACTTAACAGAATGGATTATGTGATACTGCTTAATCTCCTACTTTATGGTAAAGTAAGTAGGCGAGATCTTCGTTTTGCCGCTATTAACTTAACTAAAACTGCTCAATAACGAAGTTTAAATCAGCTCAAAACCACAAGAGAACAAAGTTTTAAAAAATCCACATACACTTTGTTTGAGGAATAGTGTTTTTTTTTTTGCCATCATATATTATGAAATTTCTAATTTAGCTCAAATAACACTCTTAATTTTTATTGATAGCAAAAAAATACTATTTATATACAATTAGATCCTATAATTACCCCAAATTTATTATGATTAAATTACCCATATTCCTAATAGATATTGTTTTAAGGATTAGTATGTTAACGTATAAATGCATTTGGTTAATTTTATATGAACAAAACATATAAAAAAAAAAATGGTACTCAATAATTTGCATAATTTGGAAATTATACTAGGAAAAGGAAAAAGTGTAAATTAGGAAAAGTCGATCGATCGACCATCACTTATCAGTTTGATGATTTTAAGATTGGTGAGGTCAGGGGCCCGCATTTTTATAGCCAAGCAAGATTTTATGTTTTAAGATTTTATCACTTATCAATAATTGGCAACTTTAAACCAAGTTCGGAGTGTTTTTGTAAGGAAAGGTGGAAATCTGGGGTATTTGCCAAAGTTGACCAAGTTCAAGGAGCCCATTGGACATTTTGCCTTTTCGAAATGATTTTAAGATTGGTGGTGTTGGGGAAATCGAACCTGGTGTATCATTAGGATCACAGATATTTAAAGGTAAATAAATGGAAAATTCAAGCCATGTTCATGAGACAAATTGAACATTTTACCTCATATGAGTGTGGTGTTAAATATTTCAGTCTGACCAACAAAATAACAAGCATCTAGTTCATGCAGGAAGAAATATTGTACATGACATCCTTTTTAGCTATAGATGGCCATAAATTACAACAAAAAAAACTTGTTAATAGGTTGACACCTAAACCCCAACCATGACTAATGCCTATATACAACACCAACTTGTTATGGATTATCCACGAAATAGTTCCTGGAAAGACCACATTATGAACCTTGCAAAAATATCAGACTCCAAGAACTCTATATGAGCCGTTCGCCCAATGAATGAGTTAAAGTTCCTGCCATAGGCAGAGGTATCAAAGTTGACATCACACCGCATAAACACCCGTGGATTTGACGTTGGAGCTCGAATCTGATCCAAGCAATTATTCAGCATCTCCAGGAATATCCTGCCCTTCCTCGAATAGTCCATGGAAGCGGCCCGGCATAATTCGATTCTGGCAGAATGATATGGCACATAGCCGTCCTGTGATGAAATACACACCACCTAAGCTTAATTTCTTGCGAGATATAACGCAAGAAACCAAAAAAATTGCTCCAACTTGAATTACTTAGTGAAAGAAAGAATTTCTAAAAATTGAATTTAGTTGCAGATATAGGACGATGATGGAGGAATACCTGCGGTGAAGAAATCAGTATTATGTGCCTGAAATTGTCTAGTGTTTTCTTCTGATAGAACAATAAAGCACAGCTTTAGATTTCAGTCAAAATATTGACCAGATGGCGTCACAATGCAAAGAAGACAAATAAGGCAGATTAATCAAATCCAGGTTTCATGATTCATGCATGCTTGTTATGACTTATCCGTACATGGATGGACGAAATAATATTTACTTTCCGTTACCTCACAAAGCCGGTAAAAGAAAGTATTTTGGAGATTTGGATCATCTGTGAAAGTGAGTTGATGAATGCACTGTGTTCCCCTGAACTTTTTCATGAACCACATCCCAGAGTTGAATAAAGAATTTGAACTGTAAAGGTATCCTAACTGCGGACCAGACACTGAAATATATGTGTAGAGGTGCCTACTGAATGGCTCCATGATGCTTTCTGCAATTGCATGAATAAAGATCTCATGTCAAATTACTGACAACACAAACATGTGGCGTCACAAATGCAATGAATATATACCTGCTAATGCACTTCTTATAATGACATTTCCAATGGAATGCCCAACGAAGCTAATCTTAATATCTTTTAAAGCACCGGACCTAGCAAGTCTCTCTGATTTCTTTTTAACAAAAGATATCACCTCCTGAGCTAGCCTCTGTCCCATTTCCCTGAAATCTCCAGATGTTTTCTCTTCATTTGCTTCCGACATGAGAATTTCGATCTTGGAGTCTATCAAAAGCCATTGATTTCGAATAAGACGTAAATCCAAATGATGTCCCTAATTGTTGGAAAGTAACAGCAAACAAGGTTAATCTACCTATACAAGCTTAGATACAGCCAGAATTTAAAAATATTTCCCAAAAATAATCTAAAGAAAGACAGGTGGCATAAGAAAACACAGAAGGGAACAAAATAAAAAATTACAGCCCCTAAGCAAAAGGATTCTTGAATTCCAAAACGTATAATTTAAAACAACACAAAAGCATATTTCCCCAAAACTGAATCAAATGGCCAGCTTACTTAAGGCAACATAATTGAATATTGACCAGATAGGACTTGCCTGAAACCCATGCACAAAGACAACAATCTTCAACTCACGGCTTCTTTTATGTGAGGTTCCACTGGTAAGCTTCTTCAATGTTTCAGGGCCAGGTCCAGCAAGTAAGCTAGGTGAATCAATCAGGTCCAAATTCCTAAAGTAAGAATTTTCACTAAAAGTACGCCGTGGTGCATTTATGACACGTTCCACATAAACAATAGGAACTCGCAAAGGGTCTCCAAATATATGCATATCTTGCAGTGACATGGTATTAATCTGCAAAGAAACATAACCAGTTCAATAGTATTCGAAGTACAATGAAGATGAGGAGGACAACGAATTGCGGAAGTAGTAAAGTCACCCTCATTTGGGCAATACTTCGCCGATGAAGCTCAGCACGTGTAGCAGCAGCCTGGATAGGCTGTACAGAAGAAGAAAGGAAAAATATATATGAGGACCAAGAAAATAAGAGTTTATCTAATGAAAATCCCAACCAAGCAAAAAATATACTGACAAAACCAATAAGAAATGTGTAGTTGGGAAAAAGAAATCTTACATCATCAGATAGCTTCCAAAAACTTGAAACTCTTTTGTCAACCACAATATGTGAAGCATCATGGTTTCCACTGCTTATGTAATGGTGAGGCATCTCAACCTTAGAGTACACCATCCATATTGACCACTCAGTTCTACGATCCTTAGCCCATGTATCACGTAGAAACCCTAATATCTTTTTCCTATTTTTCCTGCAATTAAACAAAAGGGTCACCTGCATATAAATTAAAGGTACATTCACAATAATAGGCTCCTAGCCTTATGTAAAAAATGGCTCCTAAGGATATGAGCAAGTTCACTTAGTACATCAAGTTAAAGGTGTCAAACGCATTGGATGGTGATAGGATTTTAAATGAGATCAAAAACAGTTTCCAATATGTACTCAAGCAAAGCAGGATACATAACTCAAAAAAAATTAAGTTCTAAACAGTACAAAAAGTAAACTGGAAATTGAAAAAGAAGGGGGAAAGGAAAAAAGAAAAGAAAAGAACAACCAAAACAACGAGCATGTGTACTTTTTGAAATTGCTCATCCTACTGCAGAAGAAATACCATGCAAATGCAGGCTAAATATATTGGCTATTGCTGATTGTTAATTGTCCAACAGCATAGAGGTCAAATGAAGACGGGACAAAAAAAAAAAACTAAAAGTAAGTAGACATGGAGGGAATAACCCGTTTCAGAATTTGAATTAACAACTAGTGCTACTGTTATGCACCAGCAAAGGACATTAAAATCTTGATAGAATAGTCCCAGGAGAAAGAGAAAACAAAAGTGGGGAGGTTAAATAAGGAATATAGTGTGAAAAAGAGAGCTTCAGGAGCAAAAACTGATGTAAATGAGAGAGAAGTTGGGGCAGCAGCAAACACCCTTTTCTGAAGTTTCATCTCTGCCATCTGAAATAGAGATTAGACTTGTGTATCACCACAGATTCTACTTTTGAAATCACCATGTCACGAAAAAGGAAAATTCAACAATTAAATGAGGATGTGGGCAGGCTTCCATATTAGATGATTAAAAGTTCTAAAAATAATAGCAAAAAGAAAATCATAATACTCAGAATTTCATCAGTTAACTAAATAAAATTTCTTCTGATTCGAAGGCCATGACAGTTTTTCCTCTCTCAATTGCTGATTATCATAGGATGTCGGTATTGAGTAACCTTCCTCAAAAAGGAAAAAATATTATTGGTGAGCAACCAAAACTTTTTAATAAGAATGAGAAATAATAGTTACACATTAAATCTATAAAACGTTGAAACTGTGCCACCAAATTTATTTTCTGAACATCCTTCAACAATTGAAATTATAAACAAGTAAATGAACATTTGATTGTTTTCAAATTTCAATTTGACTGGCTAACTTCTAATGCAACTAAAAGAAACTCAGTGGAATGTGCTGAACAACAAAAGCAAACCTGTGGAACTGCAGAAAAGTGCTCCACAAGTATGATAGTTGACTACCAAGCAAATGAAAAATGTTCTCCGCTGCATCACTAGGTAAAAAGTGTGGCAGCTTATCACTTTCAAAACCTGGAGTACCATTTGCTCTCTGATTCAAGAAGAAAAAAAAAATAGAGTAAGAAACAAATAGCTATAGAAATATAAGAGAATTGTTTTCAAACAAATGAAGCAAGGACCTCAAAACCGTTTTGTAGATTGGGTTGCCTGCCAACTGCACCACGTGAGGTATCAAGATCTGCCCTCAGGATAGAATCAAACATATTCATATCATTCATTTTGGAAGTAAAATCAGTAAAATCAATAACTTGGTCAATGGCTCTGCTGAGTCTTTGTAGCTCTTCAAGTAAAGTGTCACGGGCAACTAATAGTGCTTTAACAAGCATGATACGGTTCATGCCTACAAATTCTACTGGAGCCAATGCCTGATCATTTACAAAATTGATTTTAATACATGGAGAACAAGTTTAAGAAACCAATGGTAACAAAACCAAAATAAACATGAAACAAAAGTCCTGTTCATGTGTGTAAGTTGCATTTTTAGATTCAGAAAGCAAACATACACCAAATCAGTAGGCTTCTCCTAGCACAAGATTTCAAGGTCTGGACTTTTATTGGGGTGATGCCTCTTAAATTCAAATGTTGCTTCTCTCTTGGCACTCATAAAATCTACCTCGTTTGTTAAATAAAATTAAAGAATTTCAGAAATCACAATCGTAACAGAAATTGTAATCATGTATGTATCGGATTGAATAAGATCCATTCTACATGAAGCAATTATTCCACATTAAATTCTGAAAACTGAGGCATGAAAGAGAGAGAACACATTATGATATGAAAAAGCTTCAAGAGGTTACTATAATCAAAATATTGCTTATGCAAACATTATATTGGCCCAAATATAAATATTGACATGCAGGTAGATTAGGTATGAGTGTACATATTACCAATGGTATATGATTCACCAACAAGCATAAAGCAATCAACAATATAAGCGAGTGAAATTATATAAAATGTACAGTTATCCAGAAGATGACAAAAAAAAAAAAAAAAAGGGTAACAAAACCACGTCAAAGGAACATGCAAAAAATTTATCTATGCATACTTGATTGGGCTTGTCATCTACACTTCCACCAGGAAAATCTTTAGAGTGGTTAGGATCACTGCAACAATCCAACACAACCAGTAAACCAAAATTCACAACAATTCTAGCCAAAATTATTTATACAGAATTAAAAATGTGAAACCTGTATATATGTGCATGAGAACCTGCTTTCAGTAGACTGACATGGACACTTGCTTCAACCAGCACAGCATGAAATATATCAAAATGGACAGGACAATATGAATGCAGTCCGAAAAGAGCTTTAGGAGGAATACGGAACTCATGGACTGCAACAGAAGAAGCTTCTAGATGTGCTAGCATGTCAAGTCTACAAAGAGTGTTTTTATTTTTCTGTTACTTTTATGGTGATAAAAATATAATGTATCATGCACCAGTTGCTACTATCAAATTTGTATTCTAACAAAATCAAATTTCTATAAACTTGTTTGGAATGAAAATTCAAAAGGCAAAAAGTGGAATCAAATGAAGCCCTGCTTTGCCAATTTAAAGTGCACCTGTAAACTGAAAAAAAATTGTCGTCAACACACCTATTCTCTGTTATGGGAGCTTGCAAAAGCTCAAACTTTAAAATAACTGCAGATGTGGATGGGACCTGCAAATTTTAAGATACATTAGCATAAGTCCTTAACTTTCTGTAAATTTTTTTGAGACAAATAAAGATTCAATGAGCAATGAAGAAAAGAAGGTAATCATATGAAAATGCATAAATCATCCTCTTAATTGAAGAACAAGGTAAGACAGTAGATAACAGAGTAAAACATCCGATCACATTCAAAGTCAAGACTCAATAGTTCTCGAAATGTGCAATTTCTGAAATCTATTGAGAAGCCTAGACTAATTTTTCATGTGCTTACTACAAATGCAAGTATCATACAATGAAAATCTCTATCATGCCTTAACAAAATATACCAAATAATTGTAACAAACTATAAAACCTAAGTTCTTGACCTCCTAAATCTCAAAATTTTACAAGCATAACCAATTAGCCACTGCTTGTCAACAATGCCACTGAGTGCCTACTTTGAAAAACTCTGATTTAAAACTGAGTTAAATTTTGATAATATAATCCATATGATTTTACGGGTTTATGATAAAACCTTACTATGTTAAGAATTATTTATTTTAATGTTTATAATTTGTAATATTTTTTAAAGTAATGCGAAAATCATTACCATTATTTATTTTGAACCATTATATATGTTAAGCTTTAAAAAATTAATTTTTAATACAAAACGTTGAAGTTTTAAGTAAAAAAATATAGAAAGTATAATTTAATCAAAGTTTTTATCATAAAAATTATCTTAGTTGGAAAAAAATATTAGCATCAAAGCTACAGAAAAGGGGAAAATTTTTTTTGAATGTTATTCTAAAATCATAAAACAGCTTACATGTCAAATTTATGTACACTTGCACACACACTCAAAAGAATTTGATTTTCGGACTATCAATAGATTTCAGGTCAAAAAGTGATTTCAACAACCTATAGTCCTACCTTGCATTTAATAAATAGATATCCGTGTATGACCATAATGATCGGTGCAAAAATAATGCATTATGATCTGAACAGATTCTGAGAATTACAATCAATGTAGTGAACTGTTTAGGAGACGTACTTTCACAGCGAAAGGTTCCCCCTTTCATTAGATAAAAGAATTTTTCAAATTGGATGCTAATATTGATAGTTAATATGGAAACAAAATAGCTGAAAAGGACCAAACCACCAAGTACATGTTCCTAGAATTTTAAGGTATCTTAAATCCAGTGTGAACCACTCTGTGGAGAATAGTAATACTTGTTAGTTTAGTAACATTTGGGTAGCATTTTCAGTAAGGCAACATCTTGCAAACTTTTTTCTTCCATTTTCTCCTCCTCTTATTAGAAATTTAAAATTGAAATATAGTTTCTCCTATGACAGATGTGGAAACAAAAAAGAACACATTCATACAGAGAGAGAAACATTACCTTATATTTACTAAGAGATAGATCAAATGAGACCATGATGGACAAACAAACATCCTGCCTTGCATATTTAATCCGAAATGGCTGTGTGAAGAAACTATTGTCTGTATCATTGATTCTCCATGCTCCAAAGATGCTGTCAGAATCCATATCATGTGCTGGAGCTGACATAAAAGTCATTATCTTCACTTTTGTACCATCCCACATCAATCAAGTGCGAAAAATACCCAAAAAATCTCTCATTTAAATGAAGCAAATTATACTCTAAATAGGAACTATAAAAAATATAATATAAAGTCACTAAAAATGGCAATAGGCATTTTAAAAAGTTGTTACTTCATGTTCTAGACGTAGAACCCGAGTTTGTAACAACATTGAATTTTCAGGCCCCAATAACACCTACAAGATCTAAGTTTAAGATATCTTATCGGATTGGGTGAAATGATTTTAAGTATAAGATTTATAAGAATGGGGAGAGTGGTCGTGGGCACAGGCTTTTCTAATGGAACCTAAAAACAATCAAAAAGCTCAATCATCTGCTCACTCTTTCCCAAAAAAGTTACTTTTTCCCTTTTCTTCAAAACCATTTGAATAAACATCACTGCTCAACAAGAATTCTTTCACTCAAAACTACATCCTGGGAAGGAATGTGGTGGCCCTTCATTGTCAACCAAACTTTGAAATTGAAACAAAGGAAACTTTTATTTATCCCATGGCTGAGGTTTCAAAACATAATAGATCAGACAGTTGGATCAATACTGCAAGATTACAAAAGTCTTTAGATTATAACACACAGAAGACTGCCATGAGGCAGTGCGTCTTATAATTTATTAAGTTCTCGATTTTATAAACCACAAGGTTCATGTTTTAGTCCCCTAAACTGTACTGATCCCAAATCTTGCAAATAAGCTGCACAAAGTGTAATGTACTTTTATGGTTTTAAGTTTTGACATTGAAAAGATCTGATTTGAATTACTGGTGTTCTCCTAATCTTCTTGCTACATGAGTTCAAAAGTAAATAAATAAAGATAAAAAAGAGAAGAATACACTTACTTCATAAACAAGGAAAAATTATGAAATTACCTTCATATTGAGCAACCCTAGCAGGAGTTCCAACAGAAGTATTTTCACTGTCTTCCCATCTCCCGGTGAGCTTAATTTGATAAAATCTGAAAAATAAAATTGCAAAACGAGATTAAAATGCAACATCAGAGAACTACTTGAAATAAAAAATATGAAGAATTTGAGTGAAGTTCATTATCAACTGAAATGCACATACCCTTGTTGGAAAAGGTCAAGGTTGTGAAACCTATGTATGTAAATGGCAATCTCTTGCACAGTGTCCCACATGGCAGTCAGGTTGATTACAGTCAGGTATGTCTTTGCATTGGGAAGCCTATACTCTAGCCCAATTTCAGGATTGAGTCCAATTATTAACCATCCTAAATCCTTAGAATAGGGTATTAAAAATCCCCAATCCTAGCATTCATGTAATTTTCGACCCAAGCCTGAGATACTAGTTAATATTCTTCTGAATGTGCGTAGTGATCTTTTATCAGACAAATTCTTCTTCTTCAATGCCTAATTCATTTAAGTGAATGCAACTCTGGAAGAGTTCCTCTTTATGCATCCCGGTTGCTAATGTTATCCACCTTTAGGTACTATGATACTCAGAACGCTGCAGAGGAATGTCAAAAGTTATATGAAGGAAAAGAACACAAACATTGGCAAACAAATAAATTAAAAAGTTAATTTTACTAACAGCACATACCGTTTCATCAGCTCTTTACCTCAGACTTTTTCAATCTTACTCAAAAACTTTAAAGCCAATTCATGTAGAAGAGCCCAAAGGACAAAAGAAAAATTGAATAAAAACACCATAGGAGCATAATTCAGCGCAAAAAACATTTCATCATAATCTTTTATTCACAGAATCACATAGGCAAACGAATTGAACAGAAACACCAGCATTCCGTCATTCAAAATTCTAATTGATGCATTTCTAAACGTCTACATCCAAAACCAATTCAATCAAAAGCAAGGAAAGTGTCCAACACATTTCAATTTCAGGGCAAGGACCGGAACCGGAATAATTCCTATTTCATAAATAACGCATTTCTATCGTCAAAATGCCAAAATTTTAAAGTAATTATTAAAAAAAAGGATCAAACAGAAACCTTTTGTGTGGATCAACAGATTCTTTAGGGTTTGCATTATTTTCTATATATATATATTTTTTTATCTCTTTCGTGGTGGTGCTTAAAGTAGAAAAGAAAAATCTCGAGGTAAATTTTGGAGAGGAAATGGCAGGAGCTGATATACCTCTCCAAAATTTCAGATCTGAATTATTATAAATTATTTTTTATTTTTTTAAATAAATAATCATATTAATTTAACTAAATTCATCTTTATAGAAGAACAAGAAAAAATTGTTATCTACAATTTTCATTATAATTTTAGTTTTTTTAAAATGGCAATATTTTAATTTTTAACTCTTAAAAGAAATTTATTTTTTTTATATTTTATTTAAAATTGAAAAATGAGAGTTACTTCTTTATTACAGAATATTAGTCTCATTCTTTTTTTTTTTTTTTTAATGTTGTTCCAGGATAAGATTTTCATGTAAAAAATAATTTTATAGTTTTTTTAAGCGGGGAAATAAGATACTCTTTTAAAAAGAATTTTAGTGCCAATTAAAAATAAAAACTAAAATGAGGAATCCTATTATTAATATTTATCTTTAATCATAAACTAATTATGTGGTAAAGGATATATATATCTTAATATTTTCTAAAAGTGACATTTTATTTAAACTCCCTAAGTTTTACATAAATCTATAATTTTCTCCCTGTCTTTTTTTTTTGACAAAAAACTCCCTAATTTAAATTTTCGTTGACAAAAATACCCTTTTGTCTATTTTTTCTAGTAAAATAATGGTAGAAATACTAAAATGTAATTTTTACGGGCCATTTTAAAAAAATCAAGAACTAAGGGACCATTTTGAAAATTTGACTTCCTTCAACCTTAGTACATTTCGTTCTTCCCATGATGAAGCTTAGCCACCCATGAGCAGCCACCAGCAGCCGCCGCCATTACCAGATCAACTGCGACAAGGAAGGCCCGACCAAGATGGGAGGAATGCTTGAGACATTCACGAAGAACCATCAAAGATATTCGAAATCGATATTCCTCAGGAAACGATCCTCGCAAATAATCAAATCATCAATTTTTGCTTCACCTGGAATTTCCCCCAGGCCCATTCCCCAGCTTTCTCCTCTCGCAATTGCAATTTGCAAACCCTAATTGATTTTGATTTCTAGTCAGATCTCTTCTCAACTACGGGAAGAAGCGTATGATATTTCTTGCTTTCTCGCTTTCAAACCCTAATTTCGTTCTTGAAGAACTACTTCGAGAGGAAGAAGGACATCTTTTTTTCGGTTGTGAGTCAGATATTGGTTGTTGTTGAAGCGGAGATTATTTGTCAACAAAGCATGCCGGCGGTTCTCGATGTGTAGTATCATTTACAAAACTTGAACGTCGAGGTAACTTCTCCATCACCGCTGCTGATCTTTGAGTCCATTACCACCGACATATCCCGATTTGAATCGGTTAGTATTTTTGTCTTGACGGTTTTCTTAGAATTTCAATGTTTTTTTTTCTGTTGGATTTGTTTCACGATGATTTTTATGGTTGCCTGGTTGATATGGAATGATTTGTTTCAGTGATTTCAAGGTTTGATTAGTTTTGTTAGGTTTCTGATTTTGTACCGGTTCTTGTTATTTTTCTATTGATAAGAGTAGCTTGTATCTCCACTTGTTTGTTTTTCGATCCATTAAAGTAGCTTATATCTACACTTGTGGTGGCCGGGCGGCTGTGCAGGGAGGCACGGCGGCTAGTGGTGGTTGCTCATTGGCGGCTGAGCTTCATCATGGGAAGAACGGAATGAACTAAGGTTGAAGAAAGTCAAATTTTCAAAATGGTCCTTTAGTTTTTGAATTTTTTAAAATGGCCCGTAAAAATTACATTTTAGTACTTCTACCGTTATTTTAACAGAAAAAATAGATAAAAGGGTTTTTTTGTCAACGGAAATTTAAATTAAGGAGTTTTTTATCCGAAAAAAAAGACAGAGAGGAAATTGTAGATTTATGTAAAACTTAGAGAGTTTTTTGTAAATATCCCTTTCTAAAATGTACAATGGAATGGAGTATTTTTAAAATATATGATATTTTTAGAATATGATAATATTTAATGGGTTATTTATATCAAAACCTAACTAAATGTATTGGTTGGTTATTAAAAAGGGGAAAAAAGTATGAGAAATGATGAATGGTTAAAGGCATGGAAAATGTAAATTTAAACTAATTATTTTAACTTTGTTGGTGAAGGGAAATTATTGAATTAAATTTGAATGATAAGAAATATTGTAAGGCTTATAATGGCAGCGTTGAGAGGAGGAGCTCAAGGCATTTATTAAAGAAAATGAAGGCAAAGATTAAGGCATTGATTTGGTGAAAAACAATGATAACAGATTGAAAATTTGAAATTAAGCTATACATTGCTATTTTGTAATGTGGTGTTATAGTCCCAATTTTTCTGAATAAAAAAAATTAGTGAAATAGAAAGGGTCAAGACGGACCATCAATTATTGTTGCCACTTAATTTCCGTTTCCTATGGGTAAAGTATTATTTTGGTTAAAAAAAAAAAAAGGTAAAGTATTATTGCTATTTTATCAAAACAGAATATATGTCTTTAATTAAAGCTATGATTTTGAGGTTTGATGTTTACAAAGGAAGCTAGTAAAAATGGCTTCAAATCAAATTGGTAATCGAGAGTCTTCATCAATCATCTAAAGCAAATTAAATTTGTATTTGCCAATTGGTGGATTAGATTGGAAAATTTTTTAGAATGACATAAAACTAAATTAATTAATCAAAATTCAACCAATAATTCATAAAAAAATAATAATAATTCACAAATTGTGACATATATATTTAAAAAAGGTTTATACTTTTCTGTTCCCTTTGGAAAACTAGAATACAAACAAACAAAATAATAAACTATGCACTAAAGAAAATAATCAATTATATGTGATCTAATTAATTAGTCTTCTACAAAATTTTAGAGTGTGTAATATTTAACAGATTTAATTCTCCTGGGTAGCAAAATATGTGAATTTCTCACTAAAAAGAAAAACTATTTTGCTATAATAATAAGCAATATAAGAGTGAGTTAAGGGGTTGGGGTTGGGGTTGGGACTCGAGAGGTAAGCTTGTGACCCCAAAAATTAACTGAAGTCTCAATCCAATAGGGAGGACCCAGCAAGGTGTTTGTCCATTTCTCTTTTTTTTTTTGCCAAAGTTTGTCCATTTCTCTTTAAGGCCATTAAAGTAGGCAGTGATAATCTCTTTAAGGCCATTAAAGTAGGCAGTGATAAGATAATTTCAAAGTAAAATTCGGTTTTCGATTTTTCATTTTCAAGATATATATGAGTCATAAGGTTAATTCGACAAAGATTTTTGTTCCTTTTTTTTCACAATAAATGTAGTTTGTCGTTTATATGCATATAAAATAAGTCTCATATTATAAAAAATGGATGCTTCCAATTTCGATGTTTTGTCGTTGAAGAGACCTCCAATAATTCTAAGCGTCATGTACCATATGGTATGAGACACGCAATAATGTACTACTTCACATTATTTTGTTGTTTGCATGTGGATATTGTCAAACATTTTTCTTATTTAATCATTTTTTTAAAAAATTTATAATTTTGATCCACCGATTAAAATATAACCATTTTTTAATTTGTGATCGTCTGAGTTTCAGTTTGTTTCTAATGATTATACATATAGTATATGAAAAATCCAGTGAATCATGTTGCTTATATAATTTTTAGGGCAGATAATTCAATCCATACATTTAGAGCAATGACTTTTGATTCTAATAATATGAGCAAGGCTCACCTTTTGATTGATTGAAAAAAAAATATGACAGCCAAGAATTCCAAAAGTAATTAAGTCGCGAGATTTGTCTTTTATAACAAGGTTTGCAAAATAAGCCTAGGTTATATTAACTTGGATTTGATATTTTTAATCATATGATGGCTATTTTTGCACCGTTATGAGTTATGATAGTAAAGTGTTTTTAATCGATGCGATTTATATTATTCTTCCTTAAATGTAATCGGACTAAGCTGAGTTGACATTCGAAATTTCTCGTTAAAATTGAAATCAAGTTTCTTGACTTTTTTTTTTCAAATTTATAATAAATAGCAATTATAAAAATTATTTTTAGTGTTATCATATAGTTAGAAATATTAAGTAAAAGTTTTTTATTTTCACGGTATTTACTTAAAATTTGTCTATTTTTTCACCCTTACCTAATTAAAATTAGAAGTGATCCCAAACAAGAATATATAATATAAATACTGAAATAGGCGTGCATGTTTAATTTGTACATGTGGATGGAAATGAAAATAAAAAAAAAAAGGTCCACCAAGTAAAATCTAAGTTTGCTTGCTCCAATACAAAATTATTGAAGATAATATAAAAGGAATATATACCATTTGATTCTTTTGAGCGGTTCCAAAATTGGCCACAAAGTATACTTATCAATATCCAAATAAAAAAGACTCTTTATTTTCAAAAGTGACAAGTGTAGCTTAACAATGCATTTATACCATTTAAAAAAGGAAAAATTAACTTTTTATTAGAAATTTCTTGGTTCATATGATAATTAGAATTGATTCATTTTTTTAAGAACTAGAGATTCATAAAACCACGTAACAAAAATTCTTACCCACCTCAATCATTTTCAAGTATAATCTTTATAAGGGAATTTTATTTATGTTTATGCGGCAATCTGTTTGGTCGAAATTTAGTAGAGACTATGATATTGACAGTAAATAACCCGTAAGAAGTTAAGTCGGGGCTGTTCAGACTTTTCAAATTAAAAAAGTCAAACTATATGGACCAAATGTTAGATTAATTTACATCTCTAATATTTGAAAGCTTTTAGTTATATTTGGTTAAATTTTTTGTTGAATGAAAGTAGTTCTCTTTACGTTAAATTGTCTTTTTATGTTTTATTGACTAACTTTTGGCAGAAAGGGGTTGGGATTTGAAGTATAAAGTACTAAACTTGAAGAAAAATTGAAGTGTTGAGTATAATTACCGAAAGCGGAATAGTGCTATAATTACTATCAAATTGTGTGGATTTAAAATGCTCCTATTAATATTTTAGATTGATATTCTTAAATTTGTGCTCTATAAAAATATCTATTTTTCTAGAAAATAAAAATAAAAATAAAAGGAGAGATTGGCAATGAGTTTCTATAAATTGGAACAAGTCTAAAATGGCGGGCTGTCGTTTTGTGCTAATTCCCACACTAATAGAGTCGTTTAGCTCCGTTCCTTATCCTTGTTTTTCAGAATGGACTATTTTCGGTTTTGAAGACTTCGAATGACATCTTTATATCTACATTATTATTGAGATAGGAAGGAATTTTTCTTTTTCTTTCTTTCTTTCTTTTTTTTTTTAATATTTTACTTTGTTCTTTTTGAATTTTGATCATTGTGAATATTATACTCTGAAATCGTGTTTTGATTTGTTTTTGATTAACTTACACGTGGTATTGATTTTCATTAAAGAAGAAGATGAACCATTATTTACTAAGCTCAATTAAGCATATGAATAACTCATAAAATGACGGTATGTGCAAATAATCTTTAGTTTAAATAGTCAGAGCGATACCTTCTAAAAATATAAAATTGATTTTGATTAGAATTTTTAAAATCTATATCGGTACCAACTGTAATTATTGAATTTAAAATTTTCAGTTTTGTAAAATCATATTATACTTTTTTATTTTTGAGGAAAAAAAGCGTATTGTTCTTGGTATTACTGTTATGCATAATTGGTTTGACAAAAATTAATTACCTTCATTAGAATGAAAAAAAAAAATTACCTTCCACCTACCCTTGACAAAGAAGATACCATATTTACTTATTGATACTGTTATGGTATAAAAGTTAATTTGACAAAGAAGATTTCTTTTCGGTTTTGCTATTTTGATTCTCACGACACATACACTGTATATTTACATGAACGATTACTGATGGAGTCAGCAAATGAATATTTACATATTGATTGGAAGTTTACTTGCAGTGGCCTAATTAAAATGTCCGGCTTTGATATTGGACCTACCTCCTTGGTTAAGTGTATATGTGTATTTAAAAGAAAATTGATGGAAGGTAACTGACAGAAAAGAAAGAAGCGGTGGTGGCCATTAATATCTGTAAAACAGACCTACCAGTACCAATATAACACTCCAGGGTTTGACCCTGAAAATATGCAATATATATCATCACCCTTTAATTAATTTGATTCATAGGGACTAGACCAGAAATGGGAAAAAGAATTTCTACTGCGACTCTGTGGGACTATGAGCTGAAAACAAGAAGGAAATTTAAAACAGGAACTAAATAAATACAGACTGGTGCAGTAAAAAAAAATAAATAAATACAGACTGGAAGAAAAAAAAAAAAAAGAGTCAATATTTGTCAACCCCAAAAAAACCAATGGTACTATAATGACCAATAACATCTCTCCACCATATTCCCCACTTTTTTTAAACCTTTTGAAAATGGATTAATAATTTTTCCACGTCACGAAAGGACACTTCGATGATGTTTCTGGTATATGTATAAATCATCATCTTCTTCGCTTCCAAATAGGCTAAAATTTGCTACCGACTATATGTACTTCAATCTATCGGTGATGTTGAGACACATATCATTATAATTCACGTTCAATGGTTACCATAAAAAAAAGAGTCTTGTTTCTAATTGTTTTTTTCAAAAACCCAATTTAGAAATTACACACATATTATGTGGGGACCCTTTTAGGCCTCTCTTCCTTTAAGTTGATTATATTAAGGCCACACTCTCTTTTCCACCATTAATGGTGCACAAATCTTCCTCTTCCTCCTCCTCCTCCTCCTCCTCCTCTCCATTCTTCTATACCTTCAAAATAAGTGACCTTTTTGGATTCAGTTAAATAAGCAGTATCAGTTAGCCTTTTTGATTAGTTATCTTTATTCCATATCAATCTCTTGTCAACTTTTCTTCATTAACTCTTTCAACTTAACCACATATTATATATTTACATAAGCGGGAAATATCAAATATGGCTAAAGAAATGCAACATAACAGTATGCATTTAGAGCAAGGTGCAGATGTACAAGGACATGAAAATGGTGAAACTCTCAAGAATCTTGATGATGATGGACGTGTTAAAAGAACTGGTAAATTTGAATTTTCTGTTCACTTTAATTCTAATAATGGGTTGTTTTTTATTTTTGAATCTTTGATGAAGGAAATGTTAATAATGTTGTTGAATATATATAGGTACATGGGTAACGGCAAGTGCTCATATTATAACGGCGGTGATAGGATCCGGTGTACTATCTCTAGCATGGGCTATAGCTCAGTTAGGTTGGGTGGCCGGACCGCTTATTCTTATGGCTTTCTCATTCATCACCTTTTTCACTTCTAGTCTTCTCGCGGATGCATATAGATCCCCGGACCCTGTCACCGGCAAGAGAAACTACACTTACACGGAAGCTGTTAGATCAAGTTTAGGTCGGTATAACACAATTCATAATATTGATTTTAATAAATCTTTGACTATAATTGCATAATTTTGTTCGTTTATATAGTACAGGAGGCTATAAAGTTATGTTTTGTGGGTTGGCTCAGTATGCGAATCTAGTAGGAGTGACAGTTGGATACACTATTACAGCATCTATTAGCATGGTGTAAGTAATTAATGATTAAGTTTAACTAATTATCATTATTTTCATTTAATTAATTGTTTTGTTATGTGATATGTAAAAATCAGGGCTGTGAAGAGGTCAAATTGCTTCCACAAACATGGGCATCATGATAAGTGCACAACATCAAACAATCCATATATGATAATGTTCGGATGCATCCAACTCATATTAAGCCAAATACCAAATTTCCACAAGCTATCATGGCTTTCATTGGTTGCAGCAGTAATGTCCTTTGCGTATGCTTCAATAGGACTTGGACTGTCCATTGCAAAAGTAGCAGGTGCTTAATTATCTGTTTATATTATACATGATATTTATACTAATTAATTAGTGATTAAGCAGCCTAATCTAATTAGAATTAATATGGATGGAAATGAAGGAGGAGGGGGACATGTAAGAACGACGTTGACTGGAACGATAGTCGGGGTGGACGTAACGGCAGCGCAGAAGGTGTGGAAGGCATTCCAATCAATAGGAGACATTGCCTTTGCTTATTCTTTCTCTACCGTTCTTATTGAAATACAGGCAAGTCAAAACTACTCTAGATTTTTCTTTATTTACACTTTTGGAGTACGGCAGAAACTTTTGGAAAAAAAGTAGATTTCACTGGGACAGATAGATGCTCTTTTTAGTTTGGGCTCCATTCGATTTCGATATACTTAAATTGGAACATGATGTTTAGATATTTTATATATATATATGTATATGTAGGATGATAAAAAGGTGAATATGATATTTAGTATAGGTGGGTTTAATGAGATTAAAAATTACTACAATAATAACCCTTGAGTAGGTGAGTTGGTATGGTGAAGAGTTTTTTCTAGTTTAAGTGTTTGGCCCTTTGTTCAAATAAGTATTAGTTTGAATGTGATTATGTCTTTAAGACTTTTCATGATGAATTCAAAAAAAAAATTACCACGATAAGTATTTGTTTGAATTTATTATAAGAATGGTTAATTTTTAATTTAACAAGCATTAGTCTAACTAGATTTTTTTTTTCGAAAAAAAAAGGAATATCTTATTAACCTTTTTATGTACTTCCATCAAGTTGAAACATGATTTCCACAACAAAAATTTAATTTTATTTGTTAAATATTTTAATTTTTAAAAGTATATTTGTTACATACTTTAATTTATGAAATCACAACTATCGAATATAAGCTTCTACCCTGTATGGCACTCGTTTTCTTTTAGAATTTATAAAATGTGAATTTTTCCATTATATACTTCTATATTTTTTCCGTTGATAATATAATCAGTCGTATAAATAATCATGAGGTTGTTTTTTTTTTCTTTTTTTTTGAGAAAAAATTGACGGGATTGGAATTTATATAGTAAAAAGGCTAAAAAATTCATATGAAAAAAAATTGATTTTATTAAGCAAGTTTACAATTTTAATCATTCAAAAAAAAAATGTATTATTGGTATAATTTGTTTGTTGAAATGTTAGGTAGGTACAACTTAAATAATTTTCTTTAAAACAAAAAAACTTCAATAATTTAGTAAGTGTCAATTTATAGAAAACGGCCAGTTCAGTTGGTAAAGTATTGATATCCTAGACCAGAGACTTAAGGTTTAAATCCCATTTACCCTCCCCCATAGAAATTAGGATATTTATGTTAAAAAAAAAAAAATCAATTTACCTATTTAGGCAAATAATTTGACCGAAACAAGCATAGCAATAAGTACTCCCATATTGTTTGAAATGCGTGCCAATTAAAAAAATTCATCTGGACATTGCTTGTTGTTTCTCTAGTCTAGTCTAGACGTGGAGCATGGTATAGCTTGACCTTCAGAGCTTGCTGATATTTTTTCATAAAGCAAACATTAATTGTGGTCTAGTTTTTAAGAAGCAGCCTCGTGAAAGAAAATGCATATTTAAGACAACTATGCATCTAAACGAGACACTTATTTCTGTATTAGCCCTCTCTTCTCATAACTTATTGAAGGATGGAAGGGGTCCTGTATGGTTCACTTGTCTCATTCTATAGACTGATAAGGACCAAAGAAATCCTAAACAAAGAGGAGGGAAAAAAAAAAAAAAGAGCTTAAATTAGTACAAATGAAGCGTTCAGTGTAAGATGGGTTCTAGCATTGTAGAGGGATTCCTTATCATTATGGAGCATATTTAAAAAGGAGAGGACCACTATTAGTAGTGTAATACTTCCAAATTTTGGGCCTATGGATATATAATTGTCTTTTGGGAAAGAAATGAAAAACCCCCTTGTACACTTGTGCTGAAATGCTTGCATCATCAATCGCAGTATTAAAAGTTTGTCTCATTTAATGAATAAAGCCAAACCGTGAATCTCATAGAGAGCTTGGCTTTACTAGAAAAGTAAAGTAAATATGGCCGATTTCTTCTCACAAAAAAATTATAGCACATCCAAATATTCATAAAGCTAGTGTAAGAGATGCTAGAGTTACCATGTTAGCTAAATAATTAACTTATGACATGCCCTGTAATCATGCTTACATAACACTCATAATGAAATGCAGGACACAATCAAATCAAGTCCTCCGGAGAACAAATCTATGAAAAGGGCATCATTTGTCGGCATCCTAACTACCACCCTATTCTACGTGTTATGTGGTTGTGTTGGTTACGCAGCTTTTGGAAATGATGCTCCGGGCAATTTCCTCACAGGTTTTGGATTCTATGAACCCTTCTGGCTCATTGATTTTGCCAACGTATGCATTGCTGTTCACCTTATCGGTGCCTATCAGGTAAGCTAGTCATCTCCCAAACCCATATGCTCATTTAACATTTTACTTCTACTGGTCAGCCTAAAATGAATGAACCACAATTCAAATGCACAGGTCTTCTGTCAACCAATATTCAGCGTTGTAGAGAAGTCTTGCCGCCAAAGGTGGCCAGACAACAAGTTCATAATGACTGAACATCCCATTAGCATTCCATATTATGGAGAGTATTACCTCAACTTTTTCAGATTGGTGTGGAGAACTGCATACGTCATTTTGACTGCAGTACTAGCCATGATCTTCCCATTCTTCAACGACTTCTTGAGTCTTATAGGAGCAATTGCATTCTGGCCATTGACAGTTTATTTTCCAATAGAGATGCACATTGCCCGCACAAGAATGCCAAAATATTCTTCCACCTGGACATGGCTGAAAATATTAAGCATGGCCTGCCTGGTGGTATCACTCGTAGCTGCAGCTGGATCAATTGAAGGTCTCAGCAACTCTCTCAAGACCTACAAGCCTTTTCAATCTGAAGCTAAGGAATAATTTATTACCATTGTTTTTACTCAAAACAAAAAGGTAAAAGTTTTCAGTAGCAAATATAAGTCTGTATTTTTAATTCCTACAGTGGAAAATCACTTGTACTCCTCTATCAGTTAAAACTAGAAAAGCAAGTTTGCTTTCTTTATTTTACTTCCTCCACCGAACTCGACAATGTCCTGATAAAATGGGATAATGATTAATACAGCCAATTGCAGCACTATGGGAATGCTTAACTGTGAGGTGTGCAGAGGTGTAAAGCAGAAGGAAGGCCTTAACCTAGAGTCTGTGAATCAATCAGCACAGAAATGTGTCTTGAAACGGAAAAAAGCTCATAATGATTAATACAGCCAATTGCAGCACTATGGGAATGCTTAACTATAAGGTGAGCAGAGGTGTAAAGCAGAAGGAAGGCCTTAACCTAGAGTCTGTGAATCAGTCAGCACAGAAATGTGTCTTGAAAAGAAAAAAATTCAGTGGAAGGCAACAGCATGGAGTAGCTAAGTATCATTTTAAAACTCATCATCATCCCACAGTAAAGAGGTGCTCCTTGTTATAGACAATGCTGCTCTAAGATTTCACTTGAAAAGCGAGTTAGTTTGTACTTGCTTAAAAACAATGAACTGTTACTTGTGCCTATGTTCATCTATTTCCAAGCAAAATAAGTAATAAAATGAAGACTATAAGCAAGGACATACAGTTCCACTTATTATGAAAATCAAAGTTTGGCTGCTTGGAGAACCAATTTGCTAAACGTAATTATCTGGCAATAACCTTTTTTTGTTTTTAAGCAGTCTAAATAGCTAAATCTTGTGCAAGGAGTGAAACAAATAAAAGATCACACTCGGTGTAAGATAGCATCTTGCTCTCTCAAGTTGATTCTTAGTCTTGTGAATGGTTTGACTTCAGCGATTCCTAGGACTCACCCCTAAACAATTTTTTTTTGCACTCATGCCAACAAGTTATCCACCTCAGGGGGTCTAAGAGACCAGCACAATAAGAATTTGAACTATGTCCTAATAAAAAAATCAAACTGATGCAATACTCGAAATGTAATGTCAATGTCTAACCACAAAACAAGTCTAGCATTTTCTTAATTTATTTTTAGCTCCATGACACATTTTTATTCGATTTGGTATAGTAAACAGTCTGCGATGACATGAATCTCTCCCCAACTTTGACTATTAACAAAATTTAGAAAGCAACTTACAAATATATTTAGCAAATAGAATTAAGAAATATGGAAAAACACGAAAATGTGTGGGCAAGAACTGATGCAAAAGGCCACAGAAATATGAAGCATAAGGAAAGAAGAAAGTGGACCATTTCAGCATACAAATTTGAAGAACTATGCTCAGCCAATGATGAAACATCTATAACAATAGAGAGTAATTATATTTAATTTGATTCTCAATTTTCTTTATCGCTAAATTTCCTTTTTGTCTTTATAAAATAATTGTATTTTACTCCAAGATCAAAGTATAAAAAGGTTATCCTCTTCTATCTTCCTGATTAAAGAGGGAGTGCACCAAGTTCAATAGTGTGAGCTTGTAACCAATAATCAATATATTAAATCAACGTATTAACATCACTGATTTTACGTGTCAAATTGATTTAGATCCAAAAATGTTAAAGATAATGAGTAATAATTTTGTCAAGGTTTTTAGCCCATATATCAGATGATACCAAAAAGTGAGCACACATACCTGGGAAGAATGAGGGTTTCCAGATATGTCTGAGAACATTCAAATAGAAAACATTAAAACAAAATGGAACATAGCTTGAGGATGCATAGTACCAACAACAAACAGTGGAAACATGTATGACCTCAAAGTGATAGTCATATCACCCATTTGGTTTACCATTACTTCTTTTTTAGTTTTCAATCTAAGAAAAACAAATCTTACTGCATAGCATTATGGCTGAGGTAATGTAGTAAGGATAACATTGCATACACAAGAATGCCTGCCAGCCAATAAAAGAAAAGCCATTGTTCTTCAAAAAACAAATAACAGTTGCAAATCTTGTGGGAATTCTAATTCTAACAGTAAGAGACATTTAGTCCCCCTCTGGACCAAATGAACTCCATAAAATTTTGGGGAATGGTAATGTAGGAAGGATAACATTGCATACACGAGAATGTCTGCCAGCCAATAAAAGAAAAAGCCATTGTTCTTCAAGAAACAAATAACAGTTGCAAATCTTGTGGGAATTCTAATTCTAACAGTAAGAGACATTTAGTCCCCCACTCGACCAAATGAACTCCATAAAATTTTGGGGAACTCATTTAAAAATTCATTTTGTCATGTTTGGAACACCAACAAATTTTAATTTTGAATAACATGAATGCAATTCCAAGAATTGGATTAGTATACCTCAAATTCTCATTTAGTAAATGTAGAATTTTGCAAGAGAGCTTCACCATGCAAAGAAGTTCTAAAAAGTTCATATAATGTGGTGAAAAATGTTCTACCGAACAAATGATTGCATATTGGTAGGGAACAAGTCATTGATAAATCATAAACTTCTCTTGCTGTCTACTAACAGTTCATCATCCAACACAATCAAATGTAAGTTTAGTTCAGCAACTCTAACAAGTGCCAGAGATACAATTTGATCACTTTGTCTCTTCATGTGAGAATGAAAACATGCACCATCCGTCAGACACTATACCATCAGCAATTATTTCATCTTTTCACCAATAAGTTGAGATGGAATTTCATTGTACTCACAAAAACTGCTAAATATATGTATGACAATCTCCAATCTTCAGAATCTTCAGCAGAGATCAAAATTCAACAGTTACTAATTTAGTTCCTTCCATGAACTGGAAAATAAATAGAAGATTCGACAAAGAGAATTAATAATCAATAGAATATCCAACCAATACAGTACAGAAGAGAACTCAACAAAGATCAATTTTAATTGCCAACCTAGGACAAGGGACAAGAGTTTAGAAAATATTACCTTGTTATTGAGTAGGCTCTCTTTCACTCATCACGAATGCTTGAATAAGACTCTGAGCTGCATGGGTCTGTTCAGGTGTCCCTGATATTATAATTGCAGTTTCCGTTGCTCCAGGCTTCGGATCACTAATTGTAATTTTTGCATCTGAAATCTGAAACAGAGATTACCATATTGAAATGTTTAAAAGCATGGACTCAAGCCTCCAGCAATTAATAGAAAATTTTGGGGAAATAATAACCACTAATTCAAACAATATCTAATGTTGTAGTTGTGTATATAATACTTTTCAGAAAGTTACAAAGTTCTGAAAGCCTTTAATTATATATCAGCCAAACAACATCTAATCTTTCTACTGCACATGTGCAAGAAGTATAACATTGATATAAATTGAACTAATAATCAAGATCAGGAAAAATATGGCATAGGCCAAACAGCTCTGAATAACAGTAGATCAAAATACCAGGTCAGCTGAAAAAAGTGTTTCTAGAGAATAAGATGTATGGCTTAATGAATAAACCAAGCAAAATATCACAGTATCTCTAAGACTGTAACCGTGAACCATATAAAAACTGTTAATAGTATATCTGGGACATCAAGATAACCAGGAATGAATACAAAGTTTGATTACAATAAGATCTTTACTCTTAATCAAAAGATCCCAGGCCTTCAATTAGACTTTATATCCAAAACTTACAAGCAAGGATTTTATCTTTAAACAATAATGTGAAGTTAGATGGCAATTTATTTTCCTGCAACAACACATCTGATATAAAAAAAAAAGGGGGAAATTTTTGCCATTCCTACAAATATCTTTGGAGAATATTTTCTGAGAAGTGGATTTTTCTTTTTTTTTTTTTTTTCAATGGCAAATTATCATTTGACTCATATTTTATTCTTTGGTTGCGATATTAAAATAAGCTAAAAATGTTACTCCCTCCAAATTATAGTCCCATTTCATTTGTTCACACATTTTAAGTAGTTAAATGTCTCTTTTCCTTTATTTTTCCATATTATACCCCTCATATTGATTTGAACATTTCAACATACAGAGAAATTTAAATTAACATTAATTACCAAGATTATTTATTTAGGGTATAATTGGAAAGATGAATAATGTTTGAAACTAATTAAAGAAACGGAAATACTATTTTGGGACACCCAAAAAAGGAAAGTGGGACTACAATTTTAAATTTTTAGTGTACATAAATATTTAGAAAGGAGTCATATAGCTCACACCAACTAGTTCGGGATTACGAATTGGTTGCTGTAGAAAGGTGACATACATCCATTTTGGACTTTGCAAACACAAAACTTATCTCATTACTCACAGTGCACAAATCAAAACCCTTTAAGATGATCACCTTCATTCACAAATTCATTCTCTATATTCTGTAAATAGAATAGACAACAATAACATACCTGCCGAATTTGTTTTAAATGTGCACCATCTTCTCCATATATTATGGGGACCATTTTACGGGGAACAACAACTTCAACAGTTGTGTTTGTGATAACGGCTGGATGATTTACCCTATAAAACAAAAACAGGAGCACATGATGCAAGAAATCATGGTAACATATAAATAAATAATTTGAATATTGACACCTTAGATCACAGTAAAAAGAAGAATTTAAAGGAACAAAAATAAATACCCTCCAAAACTTGAAATTCTTCTTTGTGGGGGTCCTCCAAACTCTGGCAAACCCACTGGGGCACCACCTTCCATAAGTCCCTGTGTACCAGTTAAGGAAATGCAGAATAAAGTTACAGCATTTTCAGTTGACTTTGCTTAGAAGTATTTTAACTGATAAGGTTTCCTACATCAAAGCATTTTCAACATTTCATCCTAACGGGTAAAGATTCATACATCTAAAAAATTATGCAGCAGCCTGAACAATATCCTGAAAACCAAATAAGATGATTCCATACCTGAGGACCCCAAGATTTTCTATCAGATATATGAGGGGGCATGCCTGATCTATGAATATTGTGCATAAAATGATCATCATGGGGATGAAAACCAGCATGTGGAGGTGGACCACCCATGCCATCATAGTTGTGAAATGCACGGAATGGAGGTGAGAATTCCCGTCTGCCCATATAAGGAGGAAATGGAGGCCCTTGATCCAGAAAAGCAGGATTGGAGGGATGATCTATAGAAGGAAATACATCACGGAAGAAATGATTGCGCAACCTGGTAGTTATCTGCAAAAGCGCTTCTTGAACTACTTCATAATCCCCATTCATCTGAAAATATAAATGTATATATATTAACTCAGCTGCACCACGGTAAAAAGTGTTATGAACCCAAAAATTAAGAGGATAACTGAATCCTTGTAACAATTAAATAGTCTTTTTTGACATCAAATGTATACACCTGCCTAAACATTGTTTCAGTTACAGCCAGGTTAGCCGTGAGCCAAAGTACCTCAAATGCTGATATGGACTCTATATTATGCATAAAACAAGGGCTTGCTAATGTAATTATCGAAAATCATCGTCATTTATGATCTTCAAAGACAACCTTTAAAAGGGAAAAGGACGAAAGTAAACTTTTTTTTTTTTTTCCTTTCACACTCGTGTGTTTAACTTCATTCACTGTTTCATAGTTCAAACATAAATCATAATATGTACCATCACTAGGTTGCTCGAAGACTCATGTCCTTGTCCTGGCTAACCATAAACAACATTTCATCTTGAAGAAGGTGAACATAATTAGAAAAAGAAAGAGAAGTCCCTTGCTGATACTTGGATGAAAATTATGGCCTTTTGAAAGATAAGCATCAACATACGTAAAAAATGATTACAGGATATGATAAAAACTACATCAGAAACTAGGTCAGGATGAAACATGTCAAACCATGTCAAATTAAGGAGAATCACACAAAACACAAACCTGAACCACTTCATCATTTTCAGAAGCACATTTTGGAATTTGATCTTTCCCCAGTATACGAATGTATGCCCCAGTCGATTTTCTCATTTCAGCCATGATGCCACCACCCTTGCCAAGGAGACAGCCGATTTGATTAGATGAGACAAGTATCCTTGAAGTAACTCCTTTATCTTTACCCTCAGGCAAAGGTAAAGCCCTGGCAATCCTGGTTTGCACGCGAAGCACTGCATCTTGTACAGGTGAAACCCTATCCTCTGGGTGCTGCCATGATTTAATTATTGTCAGGAAAATAAAAATTCCACGATTAGGAGATATAAAAAAAAATTGAGCAGGAGAAGGCACAAAATAAAAACTCAACACATGCAAGCTGTTACAAAGGCAAACCATACCGCTGGACCAGATATGAGAATAATGCGGTCATCTGAATCAGAAGTTCCTTCCAAAACTTTGATCTCACAACCTGTTTCTTGCTGAAGAGTTTTTATTATGTTTCCGCCTTTTCCAATGACACCTCCTACCTTCTCATCAAGACACAATAAGCGAAAGGTTATTATATCTGGAGCAGGCTTCATTCGACCAGGGATACCAGTTTCATGAAAATCCCGAGGTCCAGCACCATAAGTTGCTCCCCGAGCATTAAAAGAATGGTATGGTGGTGGATATGCTTCTGACCTAGGAGGAAGATGGCCAAATGAATGAGATGAAGGCCACATAGAACTTGCAGGGTAAGAATCATGTTCCCTGGGTGGATTCTCCAAAAGTTGCTGAGCAACTGACTGAAGAGCTTTCTTAACTGCACCAACCTCTCCAGTGATCTGCAGCATATACAAGGAACAAAGTCACAAAATTAAATTTATTAAACACAAAAAATATGCACCATAGTGAATTTCACAAACACACTCATTCCATTTTCCCACAACGGCGATCAGGACCCGTACTCTTCCACTCCCTTTTTTTTTTCCCCCTTTTTACAAAAGAACACTGAACATGATTTCCCTGAAGCAACCACAAACTTGAAAGCAGGTTTAGCAAAAGTAACAGCAGGTGAGGTGGAGGAAAATCAGACATGACAAGTTTAATCCAATTTTGTCATTCAGAGAACATTAACTGCACACCTTCCTATTTTTTAAATATGGCTGTAAGATATATACTGTGTGAGAAAAAAAATAGAAGCTTGAAAGGTAAAAAAAAAAAAAGATAACTTGTGCAAAATAAAACAATCACAATGTTCATCAGCCAAACTTTTAAGGAAACCAGCATTACAGGTTACACATGCACCCCCCTCCTTTGTTCCACTATTTACACTAGCATATCACATTCCTATTTTCATTCCATGTACCATGGAGTTGCAACCCCTTTGCATACATGGTCAATCTGAAGTGAAGGGTGGTTCCCATCACAAATAAATATGCTGCAAATTCAACATTTAATTACCTGAACTAGTTCATCAGAAGGTGATGCACATGTAGGAAGTTTATCCCTGGGAAGAATCCGAATCTGTGCCCCACTTTCTGCAGACATTTGTTTGATTACACTTCCACCCTTTCCCAAAAGGCAGCCAACTTGACTGGAAAGCACCAGTAACCTCAAAATGAACATAGAAGGCTTGCTATTTTCTTCATTTCCTCCACCTATCTCTGGCTCTGCTTCAACTATTCTTTCAAACACAAGGACCAAAGCTTTCTGCAGGGATGAGGTTTCCTTTACAGACTTTGGCGAGTCACCCACAGTTCCTGTTTCTTTACTTTCATCATTTTCACTGCCATCCTTTTTATTGTCAACTGCTTCAGCCACATTAGCCTCTTTATCACTGTTCTTCTCATGTTGTTCAGTATTGACTTCCATCTCCTTATCAGAACCCATAATAACTACTACCCTCTCATCACATCCAGGGACAGTTTCCTCAACTCTAACCTTCGCACCAGTTTCTTGGCGGATTTGTGATATGATGGCACCACCTTTCCCAATAACACTGCCTGTTTTGGAAGCAGGACAGAGTAACCGGAAAACTAAGCCAGCTGGAGAGAATTTTGCAGGTTGGTTGGGGGAATTAAGTCCAGCTGTCTTTTGCCATTTTCCTTTTCCATTCTCTGAGGGATTCCGATCATGTGCTCTCTTAGAAGGTGTCAGTGCAGTAGACATACTATTAGTTTACCTGCAACACACAACAATGAGAGTATAACGAACTCGCGAGAAACATCAACAGAAAAAACTGTCAAAAATAAGAAATAGAATAATGTGAAAGAGGCTGAAGCCTATATAAACTAGGAATACAAGGTGAATTGTCAAATTAATTTTATAATGAATGCATCTCCACGTGGATATTTTATGGTATAAAGTCTTGTGTTTGATTTAAGTGGTACGGACAAATGTACAATAACTCCATTGGGGAGTACTAAATTCGTGTCGTATTACGTTTGCAACACAGGAAATGAGGATGATCATCACAAGTAGATAGACCGATGATTAATGGCTCTAGTCTAGAGTAAGATGGAGGAACGTTAAGAACTAGCAGAAGAATAAATTCTAAATGCCCTAATTTTGGTTGAATGTGTTGGAGATAACACGATTATACAATTTCCTGCAACCTGGATACATAAACAAAAAGCTTCAGTTTCCCAAACTTCAACAATTTTGACTCATTGAACCATATAAAAAAAACTAATTATGATTTCACAACCACCATCAAGTTATTTCAATACAGGCAAAATACTATCCATCATCTTAGAACACTGCCATTCTAGTCTAATAACATTTAAGGCCACTAGTTTCCATAATAAAAAAAAAACAATGCGAGTATAAAGGAACCATTAAGTTCTGTTTGTTTTCGCATAAAATAATAGGAAAGGAAAGATGAAGCTTAGAGCTAATTTCTTCCCGAGAAAATTATCAGATATTTCAATTGCTCAGAATTAATTCAGTGGAAGGCCAGCTCTTCAATTTATCAAGTAAACAAAAAATATATATAACCGAAATTTAGGTTACTTACAGTAAAGGATGTTGTGAGTTGAAGAAGCAAAGCAATTCTGACTTTTTTGGCTACTTGAATAGGAACAGCCCTGCACAATGTGTCCGCAGTAACTAGGTCTTTTATATGAACACTGGTATTATATGTGATCGGAGAGGAAAGATATTGCGTGGGCAGTGGCCACTTTCTCGGTGAAGAAACCGGTAAACCGGTTCATCTTAGTGAACCGGCTTGAATTTAAATGGATTAACCGAATGCCACCATGCACCCAAAAATTCGTGTCGCGTGACGTCTGTTTTGTTGTTGTCAAAAAAATGTCGTTTTGGGATGAAAGTGGCGATTCGGACCAGTTTTGGGTTTTTCCCATTGTTGAGCAATAGAAGTAAATAGCCCACATTTTCTTTGGGCTAAGAAAATCAAAGTAAAGGTACGTGATAAAGCCCAATTCAATTCAACAGAACTAGAGTGAGCCATCACTGCATTTTGGAATAGACACGGCCAGGGGCTAGTTGGGCTGCCCAAATCGTGGGTGGGCAACCAGAACTAGGAGTGTTTAAAAAATTCCGATCCGACTCATCCGATCCGAAATCCGGCTGATCTGATTCGATAAATAGGAGATCTGATCCGATTTTTGGAGTCTCGGATATTTCGGATCAGATTCAGATCAGAAAATAAAAAAATTCGAATATCCGAAAATGTCTTTGATAAAAAAAATAAAATTACAGATATAGCCTATAGGGTTTTATTTTTTCCAATAGCAGCCGCTCGTTCCCTTCTTTCTTTCTTCTCTTCGAGTACTTCTACTTCTACATCTTCAACTTCCCTTCTAGATCAGAGGCGCCGCCGCTCGTTCCCTTCCAGATCAGAGGCGCCGGTGTAGCGATCGACAGTCCGCCGCCGCTATGCCCAGATTTTCGTGCCGACGACGAAGCTCCGCCGCTGTACCTGTTTCAATTTTCCTTCATTTTTCGCACGGGTAAGTTAAAGCCATCTCTTCTTCTCTTCTCCACTTGCCATCTTTCTTGATTTGAAGACCGTCTGTTTCATCAATATCACATCCCGAATTTTGTGATATTCGAAATACAGTACTACTAGTTAATAATCGAAATAATGGATTAAATTTTTTGGAGAAGTGAATTTAAATTTTGGGAGCTAGTTAATAAATAAAGTATATATAAAGATTATAATCAGTGTCTATCGAAAATTCGACAGTAAAATAAAGTATGATAAATAATTAAAAGTCTAGACAATGATTAACTCTATCGAGGAAGTCAAGACAACCGCAAACTAATAAATGCAATTTAGAATTTAATTGGAAAATATATTATTGTGAAGAACCAAAGAGTAAATTAATAAATATTTTATTATAATAATAATAAAGAAGA
>CATIWJ010029278.1:0-10660 GCA_949640765.1 Croton laevigatus
AGCAAACTCAACAATCTCAAGAAGTGCCATTAAGGAGATCCACCAGAGAAAGGAGAAATGCGATACCAGATGATTATATCGTATTTCTTATGGAACAAGAGGATTCTGGAGGCTTAGTGGAGGATGACCCAATCAACCTTATCGAAGCTCTTCAAAGTTCCAATTTTTGATTTTGGATCAATGCCATGCAAGAAGAGATGAAATCCATGAAAGACAATGATGTTTGGGATCTTGTCGAGTTGCCTAAAGGTGTGAAACCTATTGGTTGCAAATGGATATTTAAAACCAAAAGGGATTCAAAAGGCAATGTCAAAAGATATAAGGCTCGGCTATTCGCTAAAGGATTTACTCAAAAAGAAGGCATTGACTATAAAGAAACCTTTTCTCTAGTTTCACCAAAGGATTCTTTTAGAATAATAATGGCACTTGTAGCTCATTTTGATTTAGAGCTACATCAGATGGATGTAAAGACTGCGTTTCTTAATGGAGACATTGATGAAACAATCTATATGGTGCAGCCAGAAAATTTTGAATCCAAAGATCCAAAATCTATGGTTTGTAAATTAAAGAAATCCATTTATGGTCTCAAACAGGCTTCTCGTCAATGGTATCACAAATTTCATCGAGTGATTATCTCATTCGGCTTTGAGGTAAATATGGTTGATGATTATGCATATCACAAGTTCAGTGGGAGTCTTTTGGTGTTATATGTCGATGACATACTGTTTACTGTAACGATATAGGCTTATTGCACGAAACCAAGAACTAAGAATTTTTGAAAAGAAAGATCTTGGGGACGCCTCTTTTGTATTAGGCATACAGATACTACGAGATCGCTCTCAAGGTATCCTTGGGTTATCACAAAAGAGCTATATCGATAAGGTGTTTAGCAGATTTGGTGTGAAAGAATGTTCACCTGGAGATACACCTGTATCTAAAGGAGACAAACTTAGTCTCAATCAGTGCCCCAAAACTGACCATAAAATAAAGGAGATGCAAAAGATTCCCTATGCCTCAGCGATAGGAAGTCTGATGTATGTTTAAGTTTGTACTCGTCCACATATAGCTTTTATAGTTGGACTTTTGGGCAGATATTTAAGTAACCCTAGATTGGATAATTGGAAAGTAGCAAAACGGGTTATGCTGTATTTAGAGAGAACGAAGGATTTCGTGCTCACTCATCAGAAATCAGATAATCTGGAGATCATTGGGTATTCTGATTCTGATTTTGCTGGATGCCAAGATAGTAAACGATCCACTTCTGGCTTTGAGGCATCTAATTTTGGATATGGCTGCGAAATTTTGTCACTGGGCTGCATGTGGTTAATGGTATTGAAAGACCATTAAAATTATTTTGTGACAATAAATCTGCAGTTTTATATTCTAACAGAAACTTTGTGAAAACAAAGCATATTGACATTAGGTACTATCAATTAAGGAAAGAATTCAGAGTTGTCAGATTTTTATAGAACATATTGGGATAAACTCCATGATTGCGGATTCGTTAACTAAGGTATTGCCTCCAAAGGTTTCCATGAGCACATTGCTCATATGGGTGTAGGCATTTTTGTAATATCTTGATTCAGTGGGAGTTTTATTTTGGATGTTCTATATTTGTTTTATGCATAATAAAGTTTTATTTATATCTCTAAATTCGTTTATGAATTTTGGATTGAACTCCATAAAGAATAAAGTAGGACCAGTTGGAAATAGGCATGTTTTGAGACCACGTTGCATGTAATTTCCATGCCACTTATCCATACTTGATCTATGTCATTGAATATATTGATATGGTGAACATTGAAGGTTTACTTACGCTCATATATAAGGACAGCCGCCATGATATCATATTGATATAGGAGATGGACCAGATTGAAACTAAAGTGAAGTCTAAAGAAAATAGCATAAAGATGTGCACGTAAAGAATTTATTTAATATGATTGTTTCTGATTTCATATGTAACTCAAGTGGGAGATTGTAAAGTTTAATTTCTATTTAGTGGGCTAACATATGTAATAGAACAATTATATTAAATGTGCTATTTTGTCAGTGGGTTAATTTTAAGTGGTTCATTGTGGAAATCCGTAGATTTCAAATATTCGGTATGGGTTTAATGGTGGATACCGGGTTACCAACCCAATTAGGCTTAATGGGATCCTATTGGGTTAGTATATAAAGAATATATTAGGTTATGGTCCCCAATATATCAAATCCCCTCCATTATATTCTCTCCCATCAGAGACAGAAAACTAAGGAACCCTAAGGAACACTGGGATTTGGTTGAGGAAGATCCAACCTGTTAGCAATTGTTCATCATTCAATTCTGCAAAAAGATCGATTGCTACAATGAAGTCAGGTACGCTTCCGTATTCATTTTATTCATCGATAATTGAACATGATTATTTATGATTTATTGGGATTAAATTCCTGCAACCTTCCCTTCAAGTCTGCATGATTTTGGAGTATTATTTGATCTCATTTTCTTTTAGAATTAAAGTTAATAATTGGAATTTGGTGATCCGTGATACTTACATGCACATGGAGCTGTTCTAATTCACATTTTATGGACTGCACTATTTTGTATTTTCAAGATGAAAAAATCTACTAGGAACTCTTCCAGTCCACAATTTCTACTGACCATTTTATCTTTTAAAGAATCAATCATTGAAGGTGCTACCTATTTTTCAAACTTGGTGAATACGACCACCCCTGCGTTAGGCCCAAATTTTGTTGCCGCAATAATAGAGATGTCAGAGAAACGAAAATATTACCGCTGATTCCGTTAAAAGGCTTGGATTCGATTAAGTAATTTTAAGGTTCGGACCTATCAGAAAAATTATAAGTAATGATATGAGGTGCTACTGGTAAAATAAATTAAAGGTACATACAATTTATATTACAATTTTGATTATATTGGTCAAATCTCGTGTTTAATAAATTGATTTTGCACCTTAGATAAACCATAAGTGCAAAAAGCGATAAAAATGAACGATTTAAATTATTTTTTTATTTTTATTTTTGACAATACGATTTAAATTATTAAGTGAATTATTAGAATTTTTTATGATAACTGACATAAATTAATTAGGAAAGAAATAACTGATAAATCAAATGTAGGTGTAAGGGAAAAAACTAAAATATTGATTTTTAATTTTTTTAATTGGAATTACTTTTATGATAACTGAGATAAATTAATTAAGAAATAAATAGTTAAGTGTCTCATCCCATCCCGTCCCATTTTTCGGAAAAAAACGACACAGGACCTAAGGTCAAAGCTAAAACTAAATGACACGGATACAAAATTGATTATGATTTTTTGAAATTATATTTTGTGAAAAATATTGCATAGTCTACTAAATGAATAAATAAACATATATATATATATATTTCATTAATTGATTATGAATTTATTATAAATTTTGAATTGGTATTAAATGAGAATTTGATTAATGATAGCAAGTTTGATTAATGATAGCAAGATTTAATTGGGTTAAAAATAGTAAGAAGAAAACGATTATAAGATTTAGTCGACTAGGTTGACTTTTATATATATATATATATATATATATATATATATATATATATATCGGATTTTTTGGAATAAAATTTTTGGAACAGTTTTTAGGAAAAGGTTGGAATTCCCTCAAAATCTCTCACATCCCTAATATGTAGGTGGAAGGCAAAAAAACTAAAAAATATTGATTTATTAATGTTTTTAACTAGAATTATTTTCATGATAACTGAGATAAATTAATTAGGAAATAAATAATTACAAAATTATATGTATGTGTAAGGGAAAAACTAAAATATTGATTTATTTATGTGTTAGAAAATGAAAAATAGAGAAAATAACATTGATTTATTTATGGCTTGAAAATGAAAAGTGGGAATAAATAATTAATTAGGAAATAACCGAGATAAATTAATTAGGAAAATAAATAATTAAGAAATTATATGTATATGTAAGGAAAAACTAAAATATTGATTTAATTATGGGTTATAAAATGAAAAATAATGTTGATTTATTTATGGCTTGGAAATGAAAAATAGTAAAAATATAAGAAGCAAGTTTCGAATTTGCGAGTTACGAGCATCTCTAATGCAACATGGAGTTGCTCTTGTTCATATGACACGTAGATAAAATAGACAGTGTGAGTAAAGAATACACTCCAATGCAAGTGTCTATTTTAAATGTGGAGCTGACATGGCTTTGGAAAAAATAGACATTGTGAGGTAGAACTTCTATTTATAGAAGCCATGTTAGACATGCTGACTCAGCTTATCTTCTCTCTTTTGCCGTGTTTGCTTATTGTTTGTAGAAATATACAATCTCGATAGCCAGCCATCCAGCCTCAACAACCCCTCATCACCCATCATCGGCCAGCGATCCACAGCACCACGCCATTTTGTTCCACCATCACCAGCAGTTCCATCCGTCGCCATAACCGGAATCACCAAGGCCATCTTCGATCAGTCACTGCAGATCCAATAACTCAGACCCATCAACTGCCGTTTCGGAACCCCGGCGCCACCGAAAAAATGCCAGAACTGGAAAATATCAATGGTTTACAAAGGAGGGAAGAAAGCTCCGATTGGGACGTTAACGGCGGTACAGAATCGAACTGGGAGAGCCATATCCACAACTCAACTACTGAAGGAAATACTCAGACCATTAACGTCGAACTAAGAAAATGACGGCAGAGACTATCAAATTAACGGGATCTGGTTCATCTTCACTCTGCAGCTTTAATGCCTCTCAAAGAAGAGCTAATTCTACTTATAGCCCAATTCGGTTTCTAGGTATCTCTCCTCGATCATCAGTTTCCGTTTCTTCAATCTCTTCCTCGCTTTCTCATTTCATAGGAAGTGTATTGGCTGTTGAAGGTCTCTCTCTCTCAATTTAGTTAATTTTACAACTGAATTTCTTTGCTTTGATGCATTTTGTGTACCAATTCCAGCGTTTACGTAGGAACAGTGAAGTACCACTTCTGGTCTGGTTTATGTGTTCTATTACATTTTCTGTTTTTCCTTTTTCATTCATTGAGATTGTAATTGCTGTTGATAAATTTTGTTTCTGTTAAGTCTGCAATGTTGAGGATGAATTGATTGTGTTATTGTGACTGGATTGAAATTGATATTTGGATAATATTTTGAGGACTGATTTGCCTGGTTCTTCTAATCTTTTCTGTGATCCCTTTGTTTTTAATTCTAATTATATTTTAAATTTTAATAAATTATAATTAAAAAAAGTACACATTATGGTTGGAGAGCTATATAGAATCCATAGTGTCCATAATAAAAAATTTAGCCAAGTCATCCTTCACAGTTTCTATTTATTATGCCATATAAGATGCAATTCACATTGAGCATTGGAGATGCTCTAAGGGTTATGGGCTCTCCAGGTTTCCGCTGCGCCATTCTGATTCCTTGTTTTAATATATTTTTGTTATGAAATTGGTAGGGATTCTTTGTTTTGATAGACCAATACATAAGTGGCTGAGCCAACCCAATAGCAAGCTGACCAAGTAAAGATGAGACCATACCAGATCTTTTATTGTAAATTTTATTCTATCTTCTATTATTCAATTTTTCTAAAAACAATTCGCGAATGATTGAAGTGGATTATGATAAAAATGATATCTTAAACAAGTTTCTGGTATAGGGTATCTATCAAAACATGTCCTATACTAAACATGTGTCCACGGTTACAGGGGATTTGATCCAGAATCAGAAATTAAAAAAAATCAATTTTTAGTAATTGTACCTGTAACACTCATTAATCCGAACCATCAATAGTCGGGCTAAATGTGCTACATCATGTGCCAAAGCACGATACAATAATGATCAGAATGCACACTTAGTCCGACTAATAATGGTTAGGGTTAATGTGTTACAGTACTGAAATCGATAATGAGAATTATTTTTTTCCAATTTTGATTCTGATTCGAGAATCGAACTGAACCCAAATTGAGCTTAAACTCACATACCAATACTACGCCATTTTCCACCAAAACATTAACCTCACGGAAAACAAAAAACTAAACGGATACGCTAATAATAAGCTATTTGGGCTTTCTAGGTTATAATCCAATTGTTTTCCAATAAACAGAAGTTTTCTTGGCTATATATGTGTGCATACTTGAAGAGGATGTAATGTAGGTAAACCGTTTGATAAAATGCATCAAATAAGTGTTTGGGTTGGTTTAAAATGTAGGTGAATTCAAGTTTTTCTAATTTTCTTGTTTGAATTTATGAATTGTTAGTACGGTGTGAGAATTATCAATTCTAGCATTATTCTAAATAATTTTACCTGTAAATAAAGCTATTTTAGAAAAAATATATATTAACTTAATATTCTTCCATGAACTCAGTTACGGACCTAGGAATAGAAAATGAAAAATAAAAAAATATATAAAATATCTATTAGCTATTATTGTTTGTTACATATATATATCAATAATAACTATAATTGAATACTTTTAATTTTAAATAGTAAAAACTATTATTCTTGTATTAAAATTTTAATTTTTTATATACTTCAAATATTTATTAGAATTCTATAACAAAAATAAAATTAAGATAATAATAAAAAGAACATAGAGAAATGGAGAAAATAAAAAGAAATATATAAATAAGAATGAAATTAAGAAAAATTATTTTGATTTAAAATTTTATTTTATTATTTAATTATAAAAAAAAATTGAGTAAGTAGAATAGAAATAAAATAAATTATTTAAAACTTTACTGTTACATATTTCTAAATTACATTAAAATAATAATTTTTAATAATATATTAAAATACTAAATATCTAAAAATTAAATATATAATGAAAATAATTTTAAAAAATATATATAATAAAAATATCATTATCCGAATCGTATTAGATTATATTAATAGAAGAAATGAACAATATATTAACTAAACATTAAGAATATAGAAATTAATATATTAAAATATTAAATATCTAAAAATTAAATATATAATAAAAATAAATTTAAAATATATATATAATAAAAAACTATCATTATTAGATTATATTAATAAAAAATAAAAAAATATTAAGTAAAAATTAAGAATATATAGAAGAAACAAATAACGTACTAAATAAAAAGTGAAAAAATTTAATAGTCATGATCTTTTAGAGAAGCTTGAGTGTGCAGCGTCAAAAAGCACCATTTTCAACATTACAACATTAAAGAATTTATGTTGAAATATATCATTTTAATAATTTTATTTTATTTAATGTAAACGGATGTCTACCTTTAAGGCGTTCTTATAAATTTGAAAGGTCATGTGCAAAATATCAAAATTAAGCGTTGGATCCTATGTAAATTAGGATATGTATTATTGGAATGCATAAAAAATATGTATTTAAAAAGTGGCTTAGTGGAATAGGCTTGTAAAAATAAGTTATGTGTAATAGGTTCAATCATAAGAGTATATATTTTAGTGCTATTTTTTTCAATTTTTTTCCCAAAAAGTAATGAGCTTTGAAATTTGAAGGCCCTAAAAAATTGAGGGCCATGTGCGATCGATCACATTGTACATGCTAAAAGACGGACTTGCCTACCTTTAACTCAAGGTAGGTCCGCCCCTGCATGAACTTATGTGTGCACAAAAGCCCGTGGAACTTGCTATTTCATATTATTGGAATCAAACTTATAGATGTTTTTTGTTTGTGATACTGTTGTATCTCGGTTTATGTTGAAGAATTTTTATAGGTTTATAATTTATTGCTTTAGATGTTTGGAATTACTATTAAAATGATTTAGACATGACATTATATAGAATTCTTATTTTATTTTTGCAAGCCATGATATTGAAATTATTACCGAACTTGAACAACTGGAACTGTTGGAACCTAGAACCGGTAAGTTCCAATGGTTCCAGTTCCATAATTTCTAGGACCCCAAAATTTTAATTTCGGCTCCTGTCAGGAACTAATGCCAAAACCGGTCAACCACACCCCTAATGTACACATTTTGAACGCAAACCAAAATATAATTTGTATTTGGCATTTTATTTAAGGCAACAACGAGTTTCGCCCGAGTACAACATCCGTACGTATTATTCGTTCTGTTCAATTCATATAGAAAAAGTTGACTTTTTTTATGTTTTGACTTATTTTTTCATATCAACTATTCCCTATTTCAATATATGTAAATTCATTAATTTCTTCAGTTGTATAACATTTTGTTATTAATTGAAAAATAATATGCAATTAATGAATGGTTGATCTCAAAATATGAAGTCAAACACACATCAAAAAAGTCAACTTTCTTTATATAAACTAAAGGAGTGAGTATTATTTTAATGTATCATATTTTAATTGCAAAAGAAGTACATACATATAAGCAATTAATTGCTAGTTGAATTTCATGGGGGCAGGATTAAATTCAGAGTTTGCTAATTATCTCAAATATATTAGATATAATCACACTCATCTGAAGCACTCTCGATACGCAACAAACATATCGGGGTAAATATAAATCTATAGTAGCAACATATAACACATGTGAAACTTATCTTAATACCAACTCCTAAGGTTCTACAGGATTAAATTCGAAAGCTCACCAAGAAGTAACCTAAGACAAGAGCTGCTCTTCAATTACTGTTTAACATTACTCAAAAATTGATTTGCAAAACCAAAATATTTTTGCTTAATTCACTTATGCCTATTTCAAACTTCTAAATCAATATCAGGGTCTATATCTTTAGCTACTACCCTACTATCGTTGACCACAAATTCCAAAAGACATTTATTTTTGTTGGAATTAATTAATTAGTATTTGTATTAATTAATTAAGGTTCGCCCATGACTTATAGATCATGGGTAGATCCAATTAGAGTGTGATTGCTTATAGGGTTAAATGGGTAACCCTAATGACCCAACACCTATATATATCCTCTAATAAGAGATTAGGGTACAATACAATAGACGTTTTGTTTACGTTCAGTAGTCTCTCTCATCCTCAAACTATTCCATATCTTTTAAAGCTCTTAGATTGTGAAATAGCGCTATAGGGTTTAATATTCTATAGACGGCCTAGCTTGCCAGATCCTGCAACCGCTTCCGCTCGTGGGAATATTCGTTCGTCGTACAAGAGGTATTTATATTATTCCCTATCTATTTGATTTATATATTTGTTGTATAAATTCTTTCATTGGTATCAGAGCCTGCTAGGTATCGATTAAATGAGCTTAATTAATTTGATATATTTATGTGTAAATATATTTGTTTTGTTATTGGATTAATTTAAGAATTATTTATGTGCTATAATTTTGATGATTAAATCCGTTTTTACTCTCCGTTATTTTGGATCTGTTCTAAAACCTTGAAGTTGATTGAATCAGTTTTAATCAAATTAAATTAATTAAAAAAATTGGTTTTTTTTGAAGAACTCGAAGAACAACATTGTGTTCTTCAGTTTCGAATCCTTCTGTGTTATCAAGATCGCCGTTGATAGAGAGCCAGGCGATGGTCTTCGACCAACACGGCTCACCTCCGGTCGGATCTGGTCTCGACAGTGGCGCTGCGGAGATGGAGTTCTGGGAAGATCGAACGAATGTGTTTTTTGTTTTTGATCTTTCGTTTCATCTATTCTTCACATTTGGGATGTGATCAAATGGTCATCGAATCGAAGCTAACGTTGATGGAGAAGCCAGCGACGGACTTCGACCAGAGCGGCGAGGCATCACGACGGCGTAGCAGTGGCACGGTGGCGGCGAAGGTTCTGGAATTTTGAGATTCGTTCCTTTGCTGTTTTTTGAATATGGTGATTCTCGATTGGTAGCTCTTTCGATGGAAGGATCTGTTCTTCACGTTTTCCGTTGAGTCGGACCTCGTCATCGTCGAGATCGAAGGGTCATTGACGGCGGCGAGGTGACCTTGTTCGATTGCCGTTGATGAAGCGAAGCTTCTGCAGCAGCGACTCAAGAAAGGCGGCGGCTAGGGTTGCTAGAGGAAGAAGACGCGTTTTTTCCTGTTCAGTCCTCTATCTTATTCTATTTCCCGTATTGGCCTCTCAAACATTGATATTTTCACAAAAAGGCCCTTCTAGGCAGTTTTAATAAATTTTTTTTAACTTATTCAAATAATTTGTTTATTTGAATACCATTTTTTTTTTCATAGGTGACAGATTTAATTAAAATATGTTTTAATTAAATATTTTTGGGTACTATTAATATTTGTTCTAAATTATATTTTTAAAGTATAATTTTAATACGTTTAGAATTATAGATTAATTTGTTTAATCTAAGATAAAATTATTTTATGATTTAATTTTTTTTATGAGAATAGAAAATAAATTAAATGAGGTTAATTTATCATTAATGCTAATTAGTTTCGAATTAATAAATTCAATTTTAATTTGTTTGAAATTGATCGATCAAGTTTCATTAAAATAATTTTATAGAAATTTTAAAATAAAATTTAGAGCAAAATTCTATTTGGTATAGAAAGTGAATAAATTGTTTGGGATATTTACAAAAAAGTCCCTATGTTTATGCCTTAACTATATTTTTGTCCCTGTTAATTTTTTTTCGGACATAAATATCCTTGCATTTTAAATATTTTAGACAATTATATCCTTTTGTCTATTTTTTCAGTTAAAATAACAGTATAAGGATCAAAATGTAAGTTTTACGGGCTCCTTTGGA
>CATIWJ010029313.1:0-22640 GCA_949640765.1 Croton laevigatus
TCATGATATCTGTTTATATTAAATAAGAAATATAAATTATGATAATTTATCAATGTCTATAAAAGTCTTTAAAAGTATTTAAAAGTAAAGTTTTTAAAAGTCTTTAAAACTCTATAAAAGTCTTTGAAAAATTAAAAAGTCATTAAAATTCATTCATTAAAAAAAGTCTATAAAAGTCATTAAAAATCTTGATTGAATACACCCCTAGCTTCTAGTAAACAATGTGGAAATATAATTCAATCTATTGCACGTAACTCAAACACTTGAATCTGGCGAAAACACCCTTATAGTTTTTTAGCTCAGAGCAATTGAAAGAAAGAAACCTCTTTTCCTCTTCTTTGCCTAAACACAAACCCACCCTCTCCAAAATCCCCATCCATCTGTTGTTCCTTCTCCTCCAATTTTTGATTTTCTTTCCTTTTTCTCTTTACCAAAGTCAAAACCCTAGAGATTCTCTTTTTTAGTCTTGTTTTACAGCCATCCTTTCATTGGGTTTGTACCATAACTTTTGTTTGATCATGCCAAACCTAAGGCTGAATCTAGTTTCGATTGTGAAGAACCAGCATTTTAGGGTTTTGAACAGATTGGGAAACTGAATCTTTTCTTTTTCTGTTTAATCATGATCTGAACTCTTTTTTCTTTCTTCCTTTGTTTCCTTGATTCCCAAACTATCAGGTTCGTGCACAATGTCTGATGATATGTTAATACATTTCTCTTCTAACTCTTCCAATCAATCAGACCAGTCCTTGCCTACTAAAATTGCCAAACTCGAAGCTCGAATGGTAGGTAAAGCTTCTTCTATCGCCTCCACTCCTGCCCAACCCCAGCAACTGCAGCAGCAGCAGCAACCCACTTGGTCCTCTGTTTCTTCGGCTGTGAAATTTGTGGCGGCCACCGAGGACTTGGTGGAACAGATGAGTTCTAGTGATTCTGATGATGATGTAAGTTCTTTGTTTATTCTTTTGTGTTAATAATGTGTGCATTGTTTATTTTTTCTAGCATTTAACTAAAGGTTAATTAGTGTTTGAATTGGGATTACTATGAAACTTTAGATTCAAATACTAGAATTTCTTACTTGCTATCAAGCAATCGTAGGGTCTTTTAGATACCTAATAATCACCAGCTTGTAGAAAAGTTGTGGAACATGCAGTTTATAGTTTACTTACATTGTATGATTTCTTTTTGAGCTCAGATAGGATATTGTGATTTGTAGGATAAGTTCCGACTACTTCTCAAATCTTTAATTTGTTTATCATGAAACTCTTTCTTAAGGGTTAAATTGCTTTGCTTGGTCTCACTTTGTAGTTTGTATGGATTCTTTCTTACGTTGTCTTTATTTTGTTTTGCCAGAATGGAGGAGAGTTTCTTATACAAGCAAACACGCAGAAACGCCAAAGAATACAAGAGGATAATAGTTCATCCGGCTTTGAACTTCTTGAGGTAGATTGATGATTGGCTTAATATGATTGGAAATTTGAAGTTAACTGGGTTTTGGTCTAATATTTTAGCCATTGTACTTTACCTAATTTTAATTCTATATCCCCACTTGTCTTGTGTGAAAGCATTGTGTATTGATTGGATAAGATACCCTAGTAGTCCATGGTGTAATGCTCTTCAGGGTATCTTGGATTATAGTTGATTATAGGAATTAAATTCTCATGTGGGTTTTGTCTTCCTCTTATTTTGTTGATTGGTTTCCTTTTATTTTCTATACAATTAAGTCTCTCTTTTAATTTTTTGTTGGAAGCTTATGTAGAAATCAATTGTTTATTTGTTTTATTTAAAAAAAAATAAAAGATGTCACAGGCAATGGCTGATGGAAGGCAAAAAACTGGGGAATCTACGGAGACCAGGACCAGTGTTGAATCTAATAGGAGAAAGCAAGGGCGTGGTAGGGGGAATTCTACTTCAGGTAGAGGTCGTGGTTCTAGGGCCAATGATCAAACGAGATCACAAAATTCTACTCCGACGGCAGTACCTTCAAATGGTCAGCTTGACAGCTCATGCAATAAGGTATGCTTTTGCTGGAATGAGTCTGCTTACTCATTCTCATCTTGCCTTCTACCACTAATTTGAAATTTTATAATATTGCACCTAGTAATGTATACTTTTATTGTTATAATGATCAAACAATGCAAGTTTAAATATACTAAAAGGGATTACTTACCTAAGGGCTTCCTCCATTAAATCCTATTGGTGGTGTTGAATATAATCCTATTTCATCAATATTCTTATTCTGACCTATGCTATATCATTGCGTGATTTGATTAAATGAATTGATGGGGCAAGGACCTGTCAACTCTCGAAGGGGCCACCAACAGCCCTAATCAGTGTAGCAAATCCTCCCTTTACTCAACAAATAGCGCTTATCGTCTTTCAATCTAGTTATTAGAAGAAGCTCCAAACTCAATACCAAACAAAGCCCAAGAAGAATAGTTGTTGTTTGGGAAACTGATCCATAATTTTAGATACTTAATTTAGGTTGTTTACCAAAGCTGGTGCTTAAAGTATAAGTTGCTTAAAAATAAGTTATGAATTGTTTACCACAGCTAGTTGTATGTGTCTGATAAACAGTTGAACTATTTAGTTGAGTTGTTTGATAAATAACTTATACATGGTGATACAAGCTATTTATGAGTGAATGATAAAAAAATATTTTAATAGAGGTATATGGTAATAAAATGATTATATTTGAGGTGTTGAAAATAAATGAGGATATAACAATCATTTATTTGGTCAAACTTTAAGTGCTTATAAGCAGCTAAATTGCAGCAATTTAGCTGCTTATTTTTAAACTTCTTACAAGTAGAAATAATTTTTGTTAAACTAGTCAGCAAATTGCATATAGTTTAAAAAATGCTTATAAGGAGATCTGACCAACTCATAAGCATTGGTAAACACCCCTTAATGTTTTTTATTAAAGCATTTTTTTAATAAATTCTTATGTTTCATCAAATCTGTTGTTGTGCAATATCTCTTTACAGATATATGAGATGCATCATCTTTTCAAAAACTGATAGTTTGTTTGAAATATGGTGGTAATATACTGATATCATATTTGTTGATGTGATTTGTAAATGGAATTATGAAATAAACATAACATGCACAAACATCCATGCATGATGAGTATATTTCATTGTATTTGTTACGGACTAAGAAACTATCTATTAGTATATTTGGGTTAATTTGTGTTGTGTATGCTTGAGTACTTCTTGCATGGAGATTTTTTTTTTTTTTTCGGTTTCTGGTGCAATTTTTTGTTTGCTATTGATTGTCAGAGATTAAGAGATTGTAGCCTATAAAGATTACACCAAAGAACTTTTTATTCCATCTTTGTACTCAGCAAGTCTGCATCCAGATCATATTTTACCAGAAATTTATTAAAAGGATAAACTTTTGCAGGATAATAGGCATAAAGAGAACTTACGCAATGATGATCTCACTTCATCAGAGGTATTAATTGGTGACTTGTTATAAAACATTTTCACATTTTTGTGTGTGTGTGTGTTAAGATAAAAGAGGAAACGGGGGTTCCATTGCCATTTTTTAGATTTTGAAGATCTTTCCAAGCATTACACACTCTTTACCTGTATATACAACATACCTTAGCATTCTGTCGCTCTGATTCCATTCTTTGCTCTCCTCGAATTAGGATGAGGTCACTTCTCTACGTGCAAAAGTTGCAACACTAGAGGAGGAACTTCGTAAATCTCGTCAAGAGGCTTCTAACAATCACAATCTATGCTCTCAGTTTGAAAAGGTATGCTTTTTACATGTACTTTATAGGCATTAGTTATCCTGATTGTATTAAAATAATTTATTCTATTTTATGCAGGAGTTGAAGGAACTAAAAGATTATGAACAACAAATGAAACCAAAGGTATGCTTTTTGAAGGACATGAGCTTTGTAACATATTTATCTTTGGGTGATATTATAGTTTATATTAGCAGTGCACAAACTCGGGTTCTGGTTGAATATTGTCGGTTTCAAAAAGTAGCTAAAAACAATAATGTTTGTTTTGGACCCAACCTAACCCGATGGTGAAAGCCTTGTTCATTTTAAATGGTTTAGTTGGGTTAGATCGGGTCCAATCAAAGGAAGAAAGACAATTCTATTTGTATTGCACCATTTCAAATTTGATAGGAATGTTGTGGGTGGGACCAGGAAAAGTAAGGAGTATTATATGATCAATGGTGATTTGAGCACCATAAGAAGGTATATATGTGGGCTCCATGAAATATCTCCACGTGGACCCTTTGACTTGTTTATCTATTCTGTTCTCTCATCTTTAGCTCGACCACCATCACCACCATGGCCGTGCTTCTGTTTTCTTCTCTGCAAATGAAATAGCTCCCAAGTTCTATCTCAGTCCACACCCAACATTGAACCTGATACTTAGCATCTCTCTTTGGGTTGGACCTGATAAAGCAAATTCTAAATTATAACCGACGTTTATTTGTGTTTTGTTCCACCCGCCTCTTCGGTTTACACGGGTGCACCGGAAATTGGACATCCCTAGTTTATATAATATTTCAGTTACCTGAAATTTACCTGGAACTCTGCCAGTCATGCTCGTCTTATTCATGGTAAATCCAGGTACTTAGTTGTGGCGGCCGATGGGCTTTATATTGTGAGCCTTTCTAGTTCGCAACTGAAACAATAAATGTGAATCACAAGCTGAGAGGCGTTTAAAAAATTTGCTAAATAACAAGCTTGTAATTTGATTCAATGATATTCTGTAGCTTGCAAAAACCAGGGAAGGAAGAACCAAGGTTTTTTTTTTTTGTCTTTAGGTGGGAAAAAGAGCTGGAAATCTATTGTTTTACTTAAAAATGAACAAATATGTTTCTTGATTTCAATTATTTTATGTCATTCCCATGCAAGAAGAAATTTTTTACTTGGTGGAGGTTCAGAAACTTTTCTTCTTGAAATGGCATTCAACGACTTCCCAGTTAGTTAGCTTAGTAAAAGAGATGATAATTATTGTGGATGCTTAAGTTTCTTGCAGAATATCTTTCATTTGATGATGGTATAAATATATAATTTATGCTCCTGTTTAGTATTCATTTTGTTCATGATGCAGAGAACCAAAATGATATCTGATCTGCTGATATCTGTATCAAAGGCAGAGAGACAGGAAGCAAGATTGAAAGTTCGCCAGGATTCTTTAAGACTTGGCAATGTAGGGGTGATAAGGTATCCTCTCTTGATGCCTGTTCAATTGATGTTAGAGGGCAGAAATAAATGTGATTTTCAAAAATAGAAACAAAAAACAAATTAGAATTGATAGGAGAATGCAGGGAACTGAATTTGGGGTATGATCTTCCATTGCATCTTTGAATTCTTCTTCAGCTTAATTTAAGATCTCAAGCTTTGAATAGCATATTCTTGGTTTTTTATTGGAATATAATGTTGGTACAATAAATAAATTATTGGTGTACTTTTGTGCCAACCAAAAGACATTGCCACCTGCATCTTGTTGAGATTATATCTCATTTCAAAGAAGATGTTGAACACTTAACACCTACAAATATGGTACAGTTTAGTTATTATAGGCCAGATCTAGTTAAAGATATAATTTTTGTACTTGTAAGTTCTCCCTTTCCTAGTTGAAAAGTAAAACTCATTTCTTTATACAAGTACTCATCAGTTCCTAATCATGGCAAGAAAATTGAAGTGGCTTCCATATGGCTGATTCTTGTTTGCAGTTTTCTTCTTTGGCATTCTGATTCTAATGTGTCAGACAATTGCCTTATCTTCCAACATCTTGCACACATTTTTGTTGCAGCCATAAATATTGTAAATGTCATTGATCCATGCAACCATGACTTGTAGTTTCTTGGTATTTAATTTCAAGTTCAATAACCTGTCTTTGTTATTATTTATTTACTTTGATTATTTAGGTTGCTGATTTTTTTCTATGCTGCAGGGCCGGAACTGTCATATCTGAGACATGGGAGGATGGGCAAGTGCTAAAAGATCTAAATGCTCATCTTGTATGTTATAGTCAGAAATCTCTCTCTCTTCTTAAACTGAACAATTTTCCTGTTTTACACCCTGCTTTTCCTAATTTATTTAGTTCAATGTAATATCCTTTTTCTTGGAAGTTGCAGCCTCATTATGAACTAAGAATCTTTTTGCACATCTAGGCAGATTGTGACTAGAATTTCATCACAATTAAAGAATGTGCACTGGAAACACAATTTGCTTGGAAATTTGTAGTTTCAAAGTGATCCTAATTAGTAATTCATAAGGTCATGTGTACCTTGACTCAGTATCCTTTTTGGTCATGGACTGCAAATACAAAATTGAGATCGATCATTAGAATTGTTAAGTTTTTAAGGTTCTAATGAGATGAAAACTAAATAACCAAACTAGAGAGTATAATACCATCATTGATCTGAAAAAAACTGACAAATTTACTGAAACAGTGAGCTGCTATTGTGCTTTGAATGCTATTTGCTATTGTTTAACAAATTGGAAATAAAGTTCTCTTATTTTTTCTATAATATTTTCAATTCATGATTTAATTATTTAGAGACAATTGCTGGAAACAAAGGAGGCTGTTGAGAGGCAGCGGAAATCTTTGAAGAAACGTCAATCTGGTAAGCCATCTATCCTTATCGTGTTTGGTTATGCTCATAAAATGCTCTCTTTTCATTTATGCTAATGCTTCTCTTCACTCTTTCCAAAGAGATTGGAGCTGAACAGCTCTTTTCAAACTGTAGAATCTGAATTTAGTGTTCATTACTGGATCGATCATTTACTCTTATTATTGTCACATGATCATCTATGTTTACAGAATTCTTGGTAGGGAGGAATTTTTTTAATAAGGGATATCCCTTTTGCTCTTGAATTTCAATATCTTGCATGCTTATTTATTTGTGAGCTTTTATTGACTGTGTCTGTCTTTTTTGCTCTCTGTTTACATGCGCCAAACCCCCTTGATTTTTCAGTAATATAATTTTTGTTGCTTTTCAGAAAGAACAAATGATCTTAATACTAACTGCAGTTCTTTTACTTTCTAGACAAGGGAGATGGAACAGATGCAGAATCTGGAGTGCAGGAAGAAGATATTGTAATACAGGACGAAATTTTCAAATCTCGTCTAGCAAGCATTAAGCGTGTAAGTTCAATGATGGGTTACCAGTGAAGATGAAAGTAATGATAATTTTACCCCTGCACATGTGCATTCTCATTAATAAGCTGTTGTTTTCTATAGGAGGAAGAAATTATTTTACGTGAGAGAGATCGTTATGAACTGGAAAAGGGACGACTTATACGTGAAATGAAACGCATAAGAGATGAGGATGGTTCACGATTTAATAATTTTCAGATTCTGAATCACCGATATGCCCTACTAAACCTTCTTGGGAAAGGAGGATTTAGTGAGGTTTACAAGGTCAGAACTTCACAATTCATAAATCTGTTGATGATTGAAACACTAGAACCATTAAAACAGGCTCTTTCTTTTTAGCTATAGGAAAAGTCTAGAGCATTCTTTTGCCAATATTGGCAATTGTAAAAACATATCTTTTTGCAGTGATTTGAAGTAAGAAATTTCCAGCAGGCTTATGATTTGGTAGAGCATAGATATGTAGCATGTAAGCTCCATGGTCTGAATGCTCAATGGAGCGAGGATAAGAAGCAGAGTTACATAAGGCATGCAATACGGGAGTACAATATTCACAAGACGCTGGTGCATAATCACATTGTTCGGCTTTGGGACATTTTTGAGATTGACCAGAATACATTCTGCACTGTCTTAGAGTATTGTAGTGGTAAGATATCCTTGAACATAATATTGATGAGTCAATACTTATACAGGCTTATCAATCAATGCTTTTGGAATGTGCTGTATTCAATTGTGAATGAACTTATCAAATTTACCCTCATTAGTCTTTTTTTTCCCCTTTGTCTGGCTTTAATCAGGAAAGGATCTTGATGCTGTGCTTAAAGCAACACCTATCCTGCCTGAGAGAGAAGCTCGGATCATTATAGTACAGATATTTCAAGGCCTTGTATACTTGAATAAAAGAACACAGAAGATTATTCATTATGATCTGAAGCCTGGGAATGTTCTGTTTGATGAGATTGGTGTTGCTAAAGTTACAGATTTTGGTTTGAGCAAAATAGTGGAAGATGATGTTGGATCCCAGGGAATGGAGCTTACATCCCAAGGTGCAGGAACATATTGGTGAGCATTGGCATTTTGTCATTTATGATTCGCCTGGATGTAAATATTTTATCCTTGTTTGAATGCAACATTCTACAACTTATTTAGTTGATAATGCTTTCACTTTAGCAAATTAAAATATATTAAATACAAGTTTCTGGTTTCTTAGGTAGATCTTATTAGTTATCTCATATAAAATACAACCTTGATAATTGAACAAAATTACATGCATGAAATTGTTGTATACTCTGTCTGTCCACAAATATTAAGGCATGTTTCTGATGACACATTCTTTAAGAAAGCTTAAAATTCATCCAATTTTTAATTAATTTCTAGTTAAATTGACAGTAATATCCTTGTTTTAAAATACTCAAAGAAATGCATCTCCTTATTTACAACATTCACGCTCCTCATTTATAAATGGTAATCTTGGTGGAAAAAAGTTTGATGTTGGTCTAAATTTAGAAATAGGCTTATATTTGTGGACATCCAAAAATGGACAATAGGCTTATATTTGTAGACAGAGGGAGTATCAGTTTAAGTTTGTAATTTATAAGTCAACCTAAAACATTTTTTCCCCTTCTTTTAGTAGAAATGATGCCTGATCTCTTTTACTGTTCCAATCATTTTCAAAATGGAATTTTGCTTCTTGTTTGTTTTCTGCTTCATGTGCGCAAAACACATGGATGCACAAAGGAAGACATGATAAATGTGTTATTCTTGAATGTTGATGTGTTATGATGCATGTTCAATTGTTTAGCTTCTAAAGCAACTGCAGGTAACTTCTTGTATTCCTTTCTGTGATTTAGGTACTTGCCTCCAGAATGTTTTGAGCTGAGCAAGATCCCTTTAATATCATCAAAGGTCAGTCTTGCTATGAATAAAGAGCTTTCTTTGTTTCTTGCATCATGCCTTTATGAAATGCTAGATAGATGGTTGTCTTGCCTTGCTCGAAACATCATTTGTGAAACTTTTTCACAGAATTTATTGTCGTATTTGCTTTGCTTGCTTGCTCTCTTTTGGGAGTTAGGTTGATGTCTGGTCAGCTGGGGTTCTATTTTACCAAATGCTTTTCGGCAGACGTCCTTTTGGGCATGACCAGACTCAAGAACGAATATTGCGCGAGGACACAATTATCAAAGCTCGCAGGGTTGAATTCCCCTCAAAGCCTTCCGTCTCAAATGAGGCAAAGGTGAGTTTTGGGCCATCCTGTCTTTTGATAGCTTTTGCCCATGCTTAGTTCTTATTCTACAAAGTCTACAAACTGTTAACCCTGAGTTTAAACATTAACGGTGAACCTGAAAAGACTTTGCAGGCGCTTTTCTGTTACTAGTTCTTATGATACCTACTGATTCCCCTTGCAGGATTTTATTCGTCGATGTCTAACTTATAACCAAACAGAAAGACCAGATGTTCTAACTATTGCTCAAGATCAATATCTGACGTACTCAAAGAAGTAATGTGAAAAGACACAGAAGTAGTAAGGAAGGCTGCATGGATGGGGCAGAAAGGTGGATAACTTATTTTGGTGACTCAAGAACTTGGAGTTTTTGTATAGGTTGTAAAGGCTTTGTAATTTTTTTTTTTTTGTTTTATGGTTTCCTCTTTTTTCACCTTGGCTTTTCGGGCCAAGATTTTAGTGCCCCTTCCCTTCTTTCTAAAAGCTTATATTTGGGTTTACTAATTTAATGTTGTAACAGGTGATTATGCCTTTTGGAAGAGAAAAAAGAAAGTGACCTGTATAGTCAATTTTCAGAAAATGGAGAATAGAAGCTCTGTTTTTTCCTTTTATTTGTTTTTTCAATACAAGCATCACAAATTAAATAGTTATGCTTTAAGCTTGACTTGAGAAACCATATTCATACATAAGTCAGTTTGCGGGATCATGAGCCGAGCTCAAACTTGGCTTAATAGTGACTTGTTTATTAAATAAGCTTGAAGATTGGGCTTGTTTACTTTTTAAGTTGATTTTGAACAAGCTTATCGAGTTGGGGCTTGAGTAACTGACTGACTCGTTGAGAATCCTAACTTTACCTTTGAATTGATAATAGTACGGTAAAAATATTGGTTCCAAAGTATATAATGTTGTTATGATCTACAATACAAAAGTCAAATTTATTAGAATCACAAACTCATTATTTGTAATTGAAGAACTTAGCCATGTTAAGGATGTTGCGCAGGAGCTAGACACCTCCCAAAGTACGACGTATGCTATTGAGCTTTCTAAAATCTTTTGATTTTTCGATTTATTTTGAAACTTGGATGTGGGGATGAGATTGTTACGTAAAATTAAAGCGGTAATTTCAGGGTAATTTTGTTCCAAAACTTATAATATAGCGAAAAATGTTACATTTCAAAAAATTTTGGGTGAAAAAAGTAATTTAGGGTGAAAATTTTTACGTATTTTCTTGATCTCATAGAATGCACAATTAACTTTCATTTTCCTTAAAAACAATTAGTTATTGTCAAATAAATAATTTTTTTTTTCATTTCTATTCTTTTATAGATGGAGATGTAAAATCCATGTTGTGTGACTGCTTTCATTATGTTTGAAAAGGTTAACTGTTGGAGGATTCATACAGCCAGCCGTAACTTGTTTGGGATTGTTGTTGTTCTATTCTTATATATTCATTCAATTTTTACTCCAATCTAATATTAATTCATTTATAGTATATCCATGATAATTACGCCATTTTTTAAGAAATTAGTACTTTTTAATTGATGTTTTCTTCTCATTCGAAAACATTACAATATTTAATATTTTTATTTGAAAGAGAAAATATTTAATAATTATTAACTAAATTTAAATCAAGTTTAATGGAACAATTAGACTATATGAAATTTCTTGTGATATTAATTTTGGAACGCTGGAAAAAAATGTCATTTTTTGTAATTACTATACTATCATCAATCAGTCAATTGTATAAAGGTTTTATCCTCTATGAACCATACAATACAAGAGCTATCTATCCTCAGTTGTAATGGCATTCTCTCTCTCATCTACCTCTTCAAAATTTCAAACTCCATTCTTTCAATTTAGCAGCTCTACTTCTAGGAATCAAAACCTCAATTTTGTAACAAGATGCGAATCCAAGGAATCATCATCATCATCACCAGAATCTAAAAAACTTGATATAGGCTCTCCTATTATTGTTGTTGAAGCTCCAAAAATGATAAAAACTGCAGCATCCGTACCATGCCTCAGGGTTAATTCCGGGTTAGTCAATCCTGGTGATGTTGGAAGGTCCTTTACTATAATACCCTTCTTTCCTTTTCTTCTCTTTTTCCATTTTGGTTGGTAAGTGATGTTTTCTGAGGATAAATATACGTTTTTTATGGCCAGGATTGTGTCCAGAAAGCCAAAGGATGTGTGGGCAGTTCGTCTCAGTATTGGCACTTATCTAATAGATGGCAAATATTTCAAGCCTTTGGAGCTTCAAGATTGAAACTTTACAATTCAAAGTTTGTATCTTTATGCCTTAAAGACCTTAGTAATTGTATTTTTGATGTGGGTATGCATAAAAAGCGAATCAATTCAGACCTAAAATATGGTAAAACAAAATGAATATAAAAGCCACAATTAAACCTCTAAACGGTTCTTTGTGTATGATTCGAACCTTTATACAACTTATTCTACAAATCTATAAGTTGAAAAGAAGTAATTTACAGACAAATCAAATGCTATCTGCAGAATACTCAACCTCAAAAGTTGTCATACTAAGAATATCCTGTTGGTTTGACTTTGTAGTTCCAAGGTCAATGGAAGAGTAAGATGATTCACCTAACAAGTGTTGTGTCTCTTCAGGATTTTTTTGTTGCTCCCATGAACTGTCATGCAATTTCCTCAATCTGCCTAGTTTCTCTGCAACTTCTTTCATAGTTGGCCTTTTTGTGCCACCAAGACGAACACATTGCTTTGCAATCTCTGCAAAAGCTTCGATCTCTTCCATTTCTCTTTCACTAGCTACATCAAAACTAAGTATCCTAGATAGATCATGATTTTCGAGCGACGAGAGGAAGAATTGAATGATGTTACTCTTTTCCCCTGATCTTGCACGAGAGTTGTTTGGTTTCACCCCAGTTAGTAGTTCCACAAGAACAACTCCAAAGCTATAAACATCGCTCTTCACTGTTAAAATGCCCGTCATGAGATACTCTGGATCCAAATATCCGAAAGTGCCTTGTATTTTAGTAGCCATGTCAGATTGACCTGGAGAAATTAGTACCGACGCTCCAAAATCGGACACTTTTGCAGTGTAAGTTTCATCTAAGAGAATATTGGATGACTTGACATCGCCATGAATAATTGGGGGATATGCTAAAGAATGCAAGTAGTCGAGCGCAAGTGCTGTCTCCTCGGCTATTCTCAAACGATTTTTCCAGCTTGCTAATATGTTGGACCTTTTGTAATGGATGTGTTGGAAAAGGGTTCCATTGGGAATGAATTCGTAGACTAATAAAGGAACTCTAGTCTCCAAACAAAGGCCTAAAATTTTCACCACATTTCTATGGTTGACTTGAGAAACAATTCCAATTTCTTGTTGAAATTCTTGATTTAGTTGAGTCTCGTCTTTCTCTTTAGGCTTCTTTACTGCTATTTGTGTGTTATCTGCTAAAACTCCTTTATAAACATACCCGAAACCTCCTTCTCCAAGAAGTAGACTTTGATCATAGTTCTTAGTAGCCTTAACCAACTCAGCCTCTCTAAATATTCTTACTCTTTGGTGCTTTAGTAACAAGCCCCCATTTTTCAAAAAATTTCTCTCATTTCTTCGCCTCTTGCACAGAATGATGATCAGAAAACCCATGATCAAGATGCACAAGTTACTCCAACAACTATAAAAAGGAAAATGAAAATGAAAGTGAAAGGTCAGCTATGTAAATTGAAGTAGAAAAAAGAAGTTGATTGAGTTGAGATATATAGTACTTGCAGCAATGGTTGTAACGCGAAGTCCTCGACAACCACCATTACCATCACCACGCAGCCCAAGTGGGCATTGGCAAGTGTAGCTTCCATTTGTATTCCTGCAAGTTCCCTCACATGTGTGCTTATCTGGTTCTTGGCACTCATCAATGTCTGTAATTTATTTAAATATCAAGAATTCAGCAGATCCAAAAGGGTCAAAGAAAAAGAAAATGAAGTTGAATTGTTTCATACCTTGGCATCCTTGTGGAAGATAAGGATTTCCTGTAAATCCATCTTTGCATTTGCATCTATATCCTTTGCCATTATCAGAGTATGTACAGTTACTATTACTGCCACAAGCATATTTATTTGGATTTGAACTTGATTGTGCAACCTCACATGTCTCCTCTCTTACTACCCATTCAATCACAACATCAGATTCAACAGATTCAGCATACTGTTTTGTCACTGGAAAAGTTGGTTGGTTTGAGAGTTGCAGCTTTGAAGCATCAAAAGTCCTTGTGTCAGCTAGAAACGCGAATTCACACGGATTAAATGGCAAAACCTTGCTGTGATTAGATGGACTAATAAGATTGAATCTTAATGTTTGAACACTTTGTGGCACTGATGTTTGGCAACATCCAAGACCTGAGCAAGAACCTTGTAGAGTAACATTACTGTTACATAATGAAACACAACCACTACCAAAGGTCTCTCCAGCATCAACCATAAGACCTATAGTATCACAGCCAATGACTGCGAGCTTGTTTATGGTATCAGAAAACCGATACGGGCCATTTCCCAATATAACATCTTGAGTAAAGTTGAAATTCAATCCTGCCTCATTGTAGCAATTGATTGATGGGTCGATTCTGACTGAAATTGTTCCCTCTTCCACTGATATATTGTGTATAGCCATGTTTTGACCCAAAAAAAGGCGTGGGGGATTGTCACTTTGATTGCAAGTAAAGAAGAAGGATCTGTTCAGGGCACAACTGGGATCGGGAATCCCAGATGTGAAGTTGATTCCAAATGGATATGGAACATGAACTCCGCCGCATGTTTCAGGACAACCAGGGCGTACATCTGTTGCTGTTGTGGTTGGAGATATTAATGACAGCATCAGAAACCACAAAGCAAACATCTTTTTATCAGATTTCTGTAATACACTGAAGAATTTAAGATATGTAAGTATGTATGCATTTTAATGAGTGGAACGCATTAGATGAGTTTTGCTAAGATTGTGACTTCAGATAAAAGAACAAGTCATTGCTAGGAAGAAGGGATGACCAATACCAAGTAATTTCTGGCCAGACTCAAATAAATTATAGTTAAGGGTAGCTTTCCTTTTAGAGAAAAATTGCAAGGAAGATGAAATTTTGATGTTGATAAGTAGAAGACTTTAGTATAATTAATTGCTATTTAACTTCTTGTCAAATTGGAGGTGGTTGAATGTAATACAGGGTATGGAAAAGTTGAAGCTGTCAAAAACATTGTTCTCCCAGTTATATATATATATATATATATAAGAACATTAACATTAACATTAACGTACAAATGATTAATTAACTAATCAAGTGCTACTATATTGCATTTTCATTGCCCAAAAACAATAATTTAATGTACAAAATAAGACAACTTGAGTTAAAAAAAAAGCCATTATAGATTCTTGAAATTACGTAGTAATTATCCTAAAACAAATGCAAGTAGCAAAATAAAAATGTAGTTTTTGACCAATTCAAATGGCATCAGCAGAACAGAATATTCAAGTGTCAAATATTAGGATCCTATAAATGAAAATTTACAAAAATCTTTCTGGTTTTATTTATCCTATATTTTTCTTTTTCTTTTTTTTAAATAGATAAAAATATCTTTATATTTTAATTTTATTGAATAAATATACTCTTCTGTCTATTTTCTATTAAAATAACTATAAAATGACTAAAATATAATTTTACGGACCTTTTTTAAAAAAAATTCAACAATAAAATGACTCTATTATTATTTTTTATTCTTCAACCTAAACCAGCCGCCTTTCTTCCTTACTACTTCGTTCATGGCCACCACCACCCACAAAATCTCACCATGTCCACTGCCTCCTTCACCGCCGCCAATACTCTATTCTATTACCATTCCCTTCTTCCTCGCAAAAATGAATATTGAAATAACCCATATGAGCAATCTTGGATTCTTCACATTCACCATTTCAAAATCCAAGTTTAGATTCTGCAAAATATTGAAAATCCAGAGTATAAAAGGAGATAAAGTTAAGATCTTTATGAGGAAAAAGCTAAAAGATAAAAGAATTGAGAATTGAGATTGTAAAACCAGGAAGGATTTGTAACAATTAGCAGAAAAAGGGTCAGCTTCAAAATGAATGAAGAAATCAAAACAGGTAGGAATAAAGATTTTTACTAGAATGGGCTACTGCTCGTCAAACCAATTAATTAATTTAAGAATTATGAAAAGGAAATGAAACAAAGAAACAAGTACACATTATGCAGTAACATGTTGTGAGATTTCGGTGGTGATGGTTGTTCATGGGTGGCTAGGGTTTTCTGGAGGTTGAAGAAGAAGAAAAAGGTCTAATTTCATTTCAGCCCTCAAATATATTTAGTCCTTTATTTATTGAAATTTTTCAAAACGGCCCGTACAATTATATTTTTATCCTTTTATAGTTATTTTAACAGAAAAAATAGACAGAAGCGTATATTTGTCCAATAGAATTAAAATGCTGAGATATTTTTATTTATTTAAAAAAAGATATGGAAAAAAATGTAGGATAGAGTAGAACCATAGAGATTTTTGTAAATTTTCCTAATATAAATTTCAAGGTTAGTTCCTCATCTTAACATCAAAAGGGACAGCCCAATTACTGAATGTGACCAAAGAAAAAGTAAGAATGGCCTTTAGAAGGCCGAGATATATAACCAAGTGGTCTAATTTGATTGTACAGGGAAAAAAAAAGAACTTGAAGTAATTGTCTAAGACAAAAGAAAATATGGATGAGATTTAGACAATTATTTAGTAGTAAATTGGAAACCAAAGTGTAAACCTATAGTCGCCTCACACTTGGTCTGAGAAGAGGTCAACTTTACCCTTTTTTTTTAACATAGGTAGGTCAACTTTACTTGGACTTTAGGTAAGGTCGCCTTAACCTAGCTCAGGGAGGTCGCTTTTGCCTTAGTAGAGGAAGAGAACACCTTATCAACCTCGACCTCTTGGCCTAACTGGCTTACTGTACTCTGAGAATCTAGAAGCATCTTGGGCTCCAAGATTCAAAAGGCATGGACTATGCCTATAAAAGTCAACTTCAGGCTTCTGTAAGGGTAATCACACTTTTAGTCTTTCACCAAGGAAATCAACAAAGGAGGGATGATATCATTTGAATTGTAGTGGAACATACTGGAAAAATGGAGTAGAATAATACCTGCAATGCATTCTCCTAAGCTTGCAACCACCATGGCATGTGACTACACCATTTTTCATATATTACTTTCTCAACTCATATTCTCCTTCGGCAAGGAAAACATAAAAATATTTAATGGTTGTTAACATAAATCAAGTTGACGGTAAGTTAAAGAATTTAAAATTGGAACAAAAAATAAAAAAATGTGTACCATCTTCTATAAGACTTATGGGAGAACTATCGTAAATTGTACAGATCCTTCATCCTCTATAAACCATACAAAAGCTATCTATCCTCAATTGTAATGGAATTGTCTCTCTTATATCTATCTCTACAAAACTTCAAAATCCAAACTAGCAATTTATCTCATAGTAATACTCTTCTCTCCTTTTCTTCTTTTTCTCTTTTTAAGTGATTTTTCTGAGGATAAATATATGTTTTTTATGGCCAGGATTGTGTCCAGAAAGCCAATGGATGTGTGGGCAGTTCGTCTCAGTATTAGCACTTATCTAATAGATGGCAAATAATTCAAGCCTTTAGAGCTTCAAGATTGAAACCTTACAATTCAAAGTTTGTATCTTTATTGAAGGGTATATGCCTGTAAGACCTTAGGTGAGTGTCTTTTTTATGTGGATATGTATAAATGTATAAAAAATGATTCAATTCAGACCTCAAGAATGGTAATACAATGAAAAAAAAAGACTACAATTAAGCCTAAGATTGGAACCTCTATATAACTTGGTCTACAAAAAATGAGAGAAAAAAAAAAAGAAAATTTACAGACAAAATCAAATGCTATCTGTAGAATACTCAACATCAAACGTTGTTGTCATGCTAAGAATATCATGTTGGTTTGACTTTGTAGTTCCAAGGTCAATGGAATAGTAAGATGATTCACCTAACAAGTGTTGTGTCTCTTCAGGATTTTTTTGTTGCTCCCATGAACTGTCATGCAATTTCCTCAATCTGCCTAGTTTCTCCGCAACTTCTTTCATAGTTGGCCTATTCATGCCACCAAGACGAACACATTGTTTTGCAATCTCTGCAAAAGCTTCGATCTCTTCCATTTCTCTTTCACTTGCTACATCAAAACAAAGAATCCTAGATAGATCATGATTTTCGAGCGACGAGAGGAAGAATTGAATGATGTTGCTCTTTTCCCCTGATCTTGCACTAGAGTTGTTTGGTTTCACCCCAGTTAGTAGTTCCACAAGAACAACTCCAAAGCTATAAACATCGCTCTTTACTGTTAAAATGCCCGTCATGAGATACTCTGGATCCAAATATCCGAAAGTGCCTTGTATTTTAGTAGCCATGTCAGATTGACCTGGAGAAATTAGTACCGAAGCTCCAAAATCAGACACTTTTGCGGTGTAAATTTCATCTAAGAGAATATTGGCTGACTTGACATCGCCATGAATAATTGGGGGATCTGCTAAAGAATGCAAGTAGTCGAGCGCAAGTGCAGTCTCCTCGGCTATTCTCAAACGGTTTTTCCAGCTTGCTAATATGTTGGACCTTTTGTAATGGATGTGTTGAAAAAGGGTTCCATTGGGAATGAATTCATAGACTAATAAAGGAACTTTAGTCTCCAAACAAAGTCCTAAAATTTTCACCACATTTCTATGGTTGACTTGAGAAACAATCCCAATTTCTTGTTGAAATTCTTGATTTAGTTGAGTCTTCTCTTTCTCTTTAGGTTTCTTTACTGCTATTTGGGTATTATCTGCTAAAACTCCTTTATAAACATACCCGAAACCTCCTTCTCCAAGAAGTAGACTTTGATCATAGTTCTTAGTAGCCTTAACCAGCTCAGCCTCTCTGAATATTCTTACTCTTTGGTGCTTCAGTAACAACCCTCCATTTTTCAAAAAATTTCTCTCACTTCTTCGCCTCTTGCACAGAATGACGATCAGAAAACCCATGATCAAGATGCACAAAGCTCCTCCAACAACTATAAAAATTAAAATGAAAGGTCAGCTATTGTAAATTGAAGTAGAAAAGAAAAGAAGATGATTGAGTTGAGATATATAGTACTTGCAGCAATGGCTGTAATGCGCAGTCCTCGACAACCAACTTTACCATCGCCATGCATCCCAACCGGGCATTTGCAAGTGTAGCTCCCAATTGTATTCCTGCAAGTTCCCTGACATGGGTACTTATCTGGTTCTTGGCACTCATCAATGTCTGTAATTTATTTGAATATCAAGAGTTCAGCAGATCGAAAAGGGTCAAAGAAAAAGAAAATGAAGTTGAATTGTTTCATACCTTGGCATCCTTGTGGAAGATAAGGATTTCCTGTAAATCCATCTTTGCATATGCATCTATATCCTTTGCCATTTTCAGAGTATGTACAGTTACTATTACTGCCACAAGCATATTTATTTGGATTTGAACTTGATTGTGCAACCTCACATGTCTCTTCTCTTACTACCCATTCAATCACAACATCAGACTTAACAAACTGTTTTGTCACTTGTGAAAATGGTCGCGCTGAGAGCTGCAGCTTCGAAACATCAAAAGTCCTTACATCAGCTAGAAAGGCAAATTCACAAGGATTAAACCCCAAAACTCTGCTGTGATTACTTGGACTTGCAAGATTGATTCTTAGATTTTTAACACTTTGTGGCACTGATGTTTGGCAGCATCCAAAACCTGAACAAGAATCCTGCAGAGTAACATTCCTGTTACATATTGACACGCAACCGCTACCAAAGGTCCCTTGAGCATCCATCATAAGAGCTAAAGTATCGCAACCAATAACTGTGAGCTTGTTGCGAGAGTCAGAGAACCGAAATGGGCCATTAAACAATCTGATATTTTGACTAAACTCCACAGTTAATCCTGTCTTATTGTAGCATTTGAATGCTGAGTCGATTCTGACTGAAATAGTTCCTTCTTCCACTGATATATTATGAATAGGCATGTTTTGACCAAAAAATAGGCGAGGGGGATTGTAAGTTTGATTGCAAGTAAAGATGAAAGATCTGTTCAGGGCACAACTGGGATTGGAAATCCCAGATGTGAAGTTGAGTCCAAATGGGTATGGAACATGAACTCCGCCGCATGTTTCAGGGCAACCAGGAAGTACATCTGCTGCTGTTGTGGTGTGGGATATTAATGACACTATCAGCAACCACAAAGCTAACATCTTTTCTTATCAGATTGCTGTAATACAAATATGAAGAATTTTAGATATATAAGTATACAGTATGTGTTTATATAGATGAGTTGAATGCATTATATAGATGATGATTTCAGAGAAAAGATCAAGTCTTTGCTTTGGAAAAGGGAAGACCAAGACCAAGTAATTTTTTGCCAGCTTCATATAGATGATATTATAATCAAGGGTAGATTTCTTGTTAGAGAAAAATTGTAAGGAAGTTGAAATTTTGGTGTTTTGATGTTGATAAGTACGATTAATTAGTATATTTATACTTATTGTCAAATTGGAGGTGGTTGATTGTATAATAAGGTCTAGAAAGGTCAGTTGAAGCAGTCAAAAACATTGTTCTCCCAGTTTAATATATGTAATTAAGAACAATTAACAGAAAGAAAAGTGATTAATTATCAATAATAAAGTGCTTTTCATTGTCCATAAACAATAATTTAATGTACAAAATAAGCCTAATTCAGAAAAAAGGAAAATGCCATTAAGATTCTTGCAATAACTTAATGATTATCCTTAAACAAACGCAATTAGCAAAATGTGACCAATTCTAATGCTATCAGCAGAATATTCATCATCGAGTTTATTTTTACCAAAATTACTCTAAAGTTATTATTCTTTTTACACCGTTCAACTGATAAGCCATTTTACTGGAATATTCCATGAATATACTCAAATAGAAGAAGATTGTCCTGCTTCCATGAATACACCCAAAAAATTGATAAAATTTAGAGTTAAAATAGTAATATTAGCCAAATTTGAGCATACAGTGATTGGATCAGGCCAAAGAAAAAGAAACAATGGCCTTTAGAAGGCAGAAAAATGTAACCAAATTATCTAATTTGATTTAACCTTGAAGTAATTATATTAGACAAAAGAAAATATGGATAAGATTAGACAATTACTACGTAATAAATTGAAAACCTAAGGAAATCAACAAAGGAAGATTGACTTCTTGTAGTGAAAAAATGAAGTAGAACAACGAAATACCTGCGACAATGACCGTAACTGGAAATCCTCAACAGTCAAATTATGGCAACTTCTTTCTACCATGGCATTGATTCTTGAAGAAAGTGTTGGTTACCGTTTTGTACTGGGCTCAGGCCTACTTTTAACCCAACTCAAATTCTAAGGCCCATGTTTCTAAATCAGGCCTTTTTTTTTTGGTTAAATAGAGAAGTCAGTTCCTCATTAATGCACATGTGCTTAGCCACGTTTAGAAAAATGGTTTTCCCATTGGGCAGCTTAAGTTAACTAGCTCTTTTAAAAAAATTAGTATTTAATTAATTATATTTATATTTTTTAAAAATTATATTTATAATAAAATATTATTTTATATTGGACTATGATTTATATTTATTTAAATAATAATTAAAATAGTATTTTTTATTATAATATGATTTAAATATAATTAATTAATTATAAAAATTATATAGTATTTCTTATTAGAATATTAAAATATAATCTGAATTTAATAATTAATAATTAAAATAATATTAATTATATTTAAATTTTATTAATTAATAATTAAAATAATTTTTATATTAAGATATACTTTGAATTTAATTAATTATTTAATTATAAATAATTAAATTAACTATATTTTAATAAAATAATATTATTTATTAAAATATAATTTAAATTTGAGTAATTAATAATTAAAATAATATTTTTTATTAGAATTATAATTAAATTTTACTCCCTCCGTTTCATTTATATGTCCAAATTTTCTTTTTTGGGCATTTCATTTATTTGTTCAAATTTTCCAAAATGGTAAGTTTAAGGTGTAGTGGGAAGTGGCAAAAGTCTAAATTGCCCTTGACAGTGATAGATTGTTGAATTAAATAATGGGTAATTTTTGAGGTGTTGAATTAAATAATAGAAACTTTTTGGGTTAGTAGGGATGCTTTTTGAGTTAGTGGGGAACATAGAGTGACAGTGATGTGACATTGTCTAACTGTGTCTGACTTTTTCTGAAGGAATTGAATTTTCACAAAATAGACTGATTTTTAAAAAGTGTGAGCAAATTAGATAAACTATAGCCAAGTTTATTTGGCGAAAAGTGAATACCGGCCATAAGTATTAGAAGTTGACCACAACTGTTTTAAACAAGCGGCCACAAGTCGTTAAACTTGTCCACAACTTTAGTAAAGAGTTGTCAATAACTGCCCACAAGTGATAATAGTTGTGGCCACAAGTATTACTATGTGTGGCTACAAGTTTTAACAGTTGCCCACAAGTATTAGAAGTTGGTCACAACTATTTTAAATAAGTGGTCACAAGTTGTTAAACTTGTCCACAACTTTAATAAAGAGTTGTCAATAACTGTCCACAAGTGATAATAGTTGTGGCCACAAGTGTTACTATATGTGGCCACAAGTTTTAACAGTTGCCCACAAGTATTAGAAGTTAGCCACAACTATTTTAAACAAGTGGCCACAAGTCGTTAAACTTGTCCACAACTTTAGTAAAGAGTTGTCAATAACTGTCCACAAGTGATAATAGTTGTGGCCACAAGTGTTACTATGTGTGGCCACAAGTTTTAACAATTGCCCACAAGTATTAGAAGTTGGCCACAACTATTTTAAACAAATGGCCACAAGTCGTTAAACTTGTCCACAACTGTTAATAGTGTCCACAACTATTGACATGTTGATATACTACTATACCTACTAATTCCTCAACATTTCAATTGATCATCACAACTTTTGATCATTTCAACCAAATACTAGGTTAATTGATGAAAATAACAAGTTTCATTAAGTGTTAGTATGTTATCACGTGTTTATTTTTGAAGATAAATGGACTTGATATAGTAGTATTCCTACTAATGCCTCAACATTTCAATTAATCATCACAACTTTTGATCATTTTCAACCAAATACTAGGTTAATTGATGAAAATAACAAGTTTCATTAAGTGTTAGTACGTTATCACGTGTTTATGTTTGAAGATAAATGGACTTGATATAGTAGTACT
>CATIWJ010029326.1:0-15137 GCA_949640765.1 Croton laevigatus
ATTTCTTTCTTTTTTCATAATTTAATTTATTTTATTTTTTTAATATATACATTTCTTTTCACTTGGTCGTTTTCGTTTGTTAGTTTTGGATTTTTGCTTGATAGTTATCGAAATAAATTGCGGCATTATCAATGCCCTTCATTAATTAATAGTACTATATCTACATATCAACTAGTAATTTATTGAATAAAATTTAAATGACAGTTATGATATATTGCGGAGAACATAGGATTGTGGTCACATGGATCAAATCAAATAAACTGAATCGAATTCGGGTTGTTTTTATTTTTAAGAACAAAAAATAAATGATTGGTTTAATTCAATTCAACTTGGTTATTAATTTCAAAAAAAAATTGAATTAACCATTTCTATTTATTTCTAATCAAATAAACTAAATTGAAGACAAGTTCAATCTGTCCACAATAAAATAAAAATTGATTCAGTACAACGGCGAACCTAAAAAATATATATATAATGGGTAAAATTAAATTAATATAATAACTAAAAAAATATATTGATAAATTTTGAGTGTTCATAATTACAATGCAACTCGATAAATTATTTTATTCTGAAATCGTCATATATTCAATATTAAAAAAGTTTAGCATACATCTATATATAAAATTAAAATTTTAAAAATAAAAATCATATTTCAACTAAATTTATCGTAAATATCTAATTATTAATATATCATGATCATATTCAAAATTAAACAAATGAAAAAAAAAATCAAATTAATAAAAAACTATTAAACATTGGTTTTAAAATTTAATTTTACAATTGAATTAATGAGAGTAGAAGATTATGAAATTGAAAATTGAGATACAGATTCAAAGTTTGAAAGTGATAAAATTGAAATTAAAATATGTGGAATTCGAGTTGTTATTGGCCAAAGCCAATAAAAGTTCTTTTTTTTTTTAATTAAAAAAAATCATTAAAATTTTAAGCTAACATAAAGAAAAAGTTTTGGGTGAGGATGGAATTTAGCTTATCCTTGTCTCTAAGTGGGTCCGCTATTGATTCAGTGTGGTTTTATAAACTAGATATTTTATTTAAATCAAACAAATGAAAATCAATTTCATTTTGTTTGGTTCATCTAAATAAAATTAACGAAAAAGGAAAAGTTTTGCGTGGAGTTGCTTGAAATGTTAGTCAATATTAGAGGATTAGAATAACAGAATATCTTAGAGGTATCATAAGGCAATTAAAATATTGAATTAGTTAAGAAGAATGTTCATTTCAAAATAAAATAAATAAATATATAGCATTAGCATATGTATCACAAAGATAAGCACGAGTTGCATTAATTTATCTATAACAACGCAATAAGTATGGAGGTATTCGTAATAACAATTTAGATTTATACCTATTAGTGATTGGTTTTTATTTTCAAGTTCTCTTACTTTTAAAATAAGTGTATCATTTTAATTTTTTTTTATTTTTTAATAAAATTATTTAATATATTTCGATTGCAATAAACTATTTAAAAAGTTGATTATAGATAATTAACATAACATGTAAAAATTTAAAAAAATTATTTATTAAAATTTATAACAGCATCTCTAATGCAGCAGTGAATTGCTTTTATTTGGTAGATATATCAGAAAAATGAAAATAATTTAAAAAAAAATCTCCAACGCTAATGTCTATCTGATTGTCCAGCTGACGTGTCAACAGACAATGTTTATCATGCTTTGTATTTTTGGAGAATTTGCCAGATATTATCCATATTAAAGTTGTTACGTGATTGGTTATTCATTAAATTGTAGATCACAGAAAAAGAAGCAAATAAAAAATGATAGATGTTGCGTCAGAAACAGGTTTTTAAAAGTTAAACTCTAGAGATAAATGATCACACAATCGTTTATACCTTCTATTTCAATCGATACATCAGTTGCAATCCACTTTTATCACTGGATATGCTATAAGTGTGACGTTTATTTAACATAATATTTTTTAAAAGATAAAGCAAGATATGAGAAGAATTATATTTATGCAATTATATAATTTCAACTTTTAGAATATAAATGGCATGTTAATATTATTTTTTTGTAGCCAATGACATGAAAAACAAGATTGCATTCTCGGATCACAAAAAGATAAGCACGAGTGCATGACAAAAAAAAAAACATAATTAGTGTACTATGTATTGATAATTACCCCAATAAACAAACCTTAATAAATGATAGATAAGGATGTTTGACAATAGTATTTTCTTTCCCCTTTGTTTAACAAGATGGAGATGATTTGAAGTCTAATATATTGTCCTAACTTTATATACTAAAAAATGAATACAAATCGATTGAAATCATAGTTTGTGAACCATCTAAAATCGAAATCTTATCAAATCATAATTGAAAGTGTAAGAGTTCGGGTTGAACTGTTTTGGAGCCATTGCTAAACTAAAAAGGGAAATGTCGGTTCATAAATTGTGTCGAAATCATGTGAATTCAAGTTCACCATAAACCAAAATCAGAACCATGAACGAGAATTAGAACAGGAACCCGAACCATTAATTCATGAATTAAAACTATCGGTTCACGACACGTGTCCATGTATACTTCCTGCCAGTAGCTGTAGAAAAAATAGTGTTAAGTGGTAAAGACAAGAACGAAAAGAAAAAAAAAAATGTAATGTAAAATCCACATTCTTCAAAATCGCGTGATGCCCAAAACTTTGATACAGTGGCATTGGATTGGCCAAACATAAATAGACAAATAGTGTTATTTAATGCGCTTATCGTCTCTTTAGATTACATAGAGAATACAAAGATTTCGTTTCTTCTCTCTCTCTCTATATCTCTCATCAAATTTCATATCCATTTCCCAGTTTTTAAATTTTTTCTCGGAAAAAAATTCGCCAGAAAGAAAAAGCAAAATTGAAAAAAAAAAAAAAAAAGGAAAAATGTTTGCAGCAGAGAACGGACTGATGGGAGACCCACGTTTACAAGCCATTTCTGAAGCTATTCGTGTGGTGCCTAACTTTCCCAAACCGGGTATTTTTCTAATTTTCCCTTGAAAATGTTTTTTTTTTCTGTGTGGAATTTCGTCGAACATGTTTTGAAATGGGTTTTTTCTTTCTTTTGATAGGTATAATGTTTCAAGATATAACAACTCTGTTGCTGGATCACAAGGCTTTTAAGCATACTGTAGATATTTTTGTTGATCGCTACAGAAATATGGGCATTTCTGTTGTTGCTGGTATAGTTCAAACTCCATGTTTTTTCACCTTTTATTCTTCTTTAAACAAGAAAATTTTCTTTTTATCAATTTTGAGCACACATTTTAAAAGATTTTGCATTTTTCCTTTCGATTGTGCTAAGTTTATTTTTCACTGTAGTAATTGCAATTTCCTATGGCAGCGGAGGTAAAATTGAAAAGGGCATAGTAAATATAATACTTGTCAGTTATGTTTTCTGTTGGATTTCCCCATTACAATTTATGGGTGAATTTCCATTTTTTTTCATCCTTTTTCAAAATTGCAATTTGAAAAATAATAATATAATATAGTTTTAGAAGCATACTCATATTGTATTAATTAATATGTAGCCAATACATTTTTGAAGGTAAATTTCTAAGTAAAATATTAACATTTCGTAACTATTTGTGCAATAAAAGTAAAAAATAATGGTAATTATTTTCTTTGTTTTGGAAATTATATAGGAGTTGAAGCTAGAGGGTTCATGTTCGGTCCATCGATCGCGTTAGCCATTGGTGCAAAGTTTGTCCCTTTAAGAAAACCCGGAAAACTTCCCGGTAAATTTTTTTTTAACCAGAGATGTCTCTAACTCACTGTACCAAAGATTAATTTTTATTTTTTGCGACCGCAAATTTATTATAGTATTGAGATATTATAATGTTAATTTTCCAGGCAAAGTAATATCAGAAGAATATGTTTTAGAATATGGAAATGACTGTCTAGAAATGCATATTGGTGCTGTTGAACCTGGAGAAAGAGTACTTATAATTGATGATTTGATAGCCACAGGTGGAACCTTGTCAGCAGCAATAAGACTATTGGGTAAATTTTTGTTTAATCTTAACTTTAATTACGCTTTTTAATTCTTTTGTTTAGCATTAATTAATAATTATTCACTAATTATTTTGTAATTTTTTTTTTGTTATTTAGAACGAATGAAAGCTGTAGTAATCGAATGTGCTTGTGTTATTGGGTTGCCTGAGGCCAAGGTAATTATGAATTTTTAAGCAATTTTTTATGTATTTTAGTTTGGTAATTAATTAATAATTAATGTTTTGATTATGTTTAATTATTTTTAATCACTGTTAGGGGGAATGTAGGCTCAATGGAAAACCATTATATATTCTTGTTGAGCCACGCGAAGTAGATAGGTGTTATCAAGGTAAGCTAAAAAGATAAATTTCTTTCTTCATAATTATAAGTTTTTATAAATATGATTATTATGTAAATTAAATTAAGGTAGGTTATGTTTTGCAATATTTGAACTACCATGAATATTTCATTTAATCTTTAATATTTTATTTAAACTTAATATTCGATAAATGAACTAACGCTGCTGCTGAAACAATTAATTTTGGTGAAATATGATTAAAAGTTTTTATAAATATGATTAAGTAAAATTAAATTAAGGTTATGTTTGGTAATATTTGAACTTAGTGTTTTACTTAACATTTCCTTGAATGATAATATCTAATATATGATTGCGGTTGCTGAAACAGATAATTTTACTCAAACCACTTAAATAGTACACTACATTCTAACAAAGAAATTTCAATTTTTTTCCCTTTTGCAGATGTGGGTATGTGAATAATGGAAAAATTGCTTGAGCTGACTGGAAGATTAAAAAAAAAAAAAAGATGATGCTTGAGCAAATGAATGGGATGATGATATGTTGATATGTTTTTTTTTTTCTTATTTCTTTTTTTTTTCAACTGTTTTTTTTTAATCTCAAATTAAATTTCTTGTCCAGATTTGGGCCTGTGCTTATCATATGATGTTGAAAGGTTATTGGCCTTTTCCCCCAAATTGAATATTCCAAAATTGTCTTTCTTTGGATTTTTAACCCTGTTTTTCACAGCATTTTCCTTTAATAGGATCGAGTTTTTTTTTTCCATAATAATAATAATAATAAACAAAAAAAAAAAGCAGGTCGGTGCGCGAAGCATCCGCATTTACTAATGGTCTGGCACACCTGAAGAAACCTTATCTTGCATTTATTGTAGGAGATTGATTTTAAAGTTTGAATTCGTGACTTTTTTGTTGTGCGGCAATAATTTTATTATTGTGTCAAAGCTTCAATTTTTTTTCATAATAATAAAATAAATTAAAAGTATTAAAAATATGTAGGGTGAAAATGGATACATGAGCCATGATCCTAGCTGTCTGTCAGCTGTAAGACTGTAATAGTAACGTAACCTTTTATATATGGCTTACAAATTGTCTGCCAAATTCCAACCGTTTGCCTTGCTGTCTAGAATAATAATACTAGTACTATTACTACATAATAATAATTTTCCCAAATTCATGAAAAAATACGAATATCATGTCTGTACACGATTTGTACCTAATATGTATATAAATTCAGCTAATTAGTATGTAAATCAACTTAATTAAACATAAATTTATTTTTTCATAATGTATTTTGCAAAAGATAATTACTATCTTCCTATTTTTTATTTCTTTACATTCACTGTTTCACTAATACCAACAGAATCAGTTTTTCATCAATATCAAAGCAGGAATAATAATAAGTAATTATTAACCCTTTAAAAAATTTACTTTTTCACAAGTACTAATAAAAAAATAATAATAAACAATTACAAAACTTACTACAAATGGAAATATAAAGAATTGAAAAATACACCAAAAAAATAGAAATGTAAAGAAATAAAAAATTACGGAGATAGTAATTAATATGTAAATGAAATCGAATATTTCACTATAGTTCCCTTATACTACCTCCGTGTTTTTTGATTCTTTACATTTGCTTTTTACCAATACCAATAAAATCAACTTTTCACCAATACTAAAACAGAAATAATAATAAACAATTACTAATCTTCTAAAAAACTTACTTTTCACCAATATCAATAAAAAAATAATAATAAACAATTACAAAACTTACCATAAATGAAAATGTAAACAATCCAAAAATACACCAAAAAATGAAAACGTAAAGAACAAAAAAACACAGAGGTAGTAATTTTTATTGTCATTGCTTATTTTTCATTAATTGTAAGGGTAAAATTAAAAAAAATTAATTTGGGGACAATAGTATAACAAAATTAAAAATGGGAACAAAATAAATTATTATGCAAATTATGATGCAAATAGTTCAATTTTCATAAGGAAAAGGTCATATACTACATATTTTTTCCGTTTTAAATTTGTGCAGAAATCAATAAATGAAAAATAGGTTTATATTTGTGAAGGGAGAAAGCAGTTCATATTCATAATACTATAACACTGTTATTTATAATATTTAGAATTTTTTATACAGTAATTTATATATTTAGAAGTTCAAAGATATTTGCCCAATATGAAATTATAATTGAACTGTTAATTTTTATAATATGAAATAAATGAGAAAAATATTAATACTATTATTCAAATAATTGAATAATTTCTGAAAAAAATAGAACAAAATTATTACTGTACTTCTTTTCCAAAAAACAATTATTACTGCACATTTCTTTTACCTTTTTTTTTTGAAGCATGATTGTTCCTTTATGGATACATAACCTGTCCCATCTCAAATTATTGACAAAATAATTGAGATGGAACACCAAATATGCAGGAATTGTGCAAAACACAGTACTCTTTCATTAAACAAAATCCCTGTGCGGACAAAAGGAAAAATAATAATAATTAACACAGGATTGGCTCAAAAGCCTCTATTTCTACTGTGTTATATGTAAACCATGAAAATACAACACGACAAAGGGCAATTTCTTGGTGATTTGATGATGGCTTGTATATGTGGAATCACAAAGATTACATGCGTTTTGGCTACTGATTTGGAATTCGAACATGAAACTGGTGGTTCGATCCCCGAAATGGTACAGATAAAATTGCTTGAAAAATATGAAAATACAATAATTATCTGTTACTCTGTAACTCATCTTTCTACAATATCAGTTGTTATTGCAGTAGTTTCGTCGCTATTTCTAGATGTGTTGCCTTTGTGTAGAGCATTGCGCATGATGGAATTCACCTGTTTCCTTAATTTAGCATTATCTGTAAATAAATCTGCTAGTATCTTCCTTAGATCTTGATCTGTTGGTCGTGTATCAGTATCCTCATCACAATCAGTAACTTTATCGTCTTCCAATAATACTTGTGCCTAATTTAAAAAGGTATCATATACATTAGTCCTGATGGGGAAAAATGGATATGAAACCTAATTTTAGGTTTTGATATTCCAAAATGCCTTCCCAAAATAGCAAAATGCAGTGTGTTTTTGTATTATGCCAAATCAAATTTGAATGATGGCCACAGATATAAGGTCAAGATCAAGGGATGGCAAAGTAAAGTCGTACAATTGTGCTTTCTTTATCAAGTATTTCCAAAAACAGCCGAACACCATGCACATGCGTCCAACAATGTTAAAGTAAAATGGAAATGTGAAAAGTACCTTTTCAAGAAGAAGGCCAATTTGATCATCTGATCTAGTTATCAAATCTAAAGCATCTGCCATGGTGGATTCCGTGATAGATTCATCATCACCATCGCATGATAAATTAAAATTGCACTCTTTAAGCTGGTCGCAAAGAGTTCTGTGATCTTGTAGCACCTTTTTTTGAGCATTTCTCTCGCTCGTTCTTTCTTTTTCCTCCTGAAGAAGTTTCTGCAGAAACAAATTATAAAACAAAACATGTTACTCATTTGTAAACAAACAATAAATTTCGTACCAAAAGATTAATATGATTTCTATAGCAAATGCCGTGACCCACCTCAACTTCTGATTTCTCTTTCAGTGCACGACTAAGCTCTTGCTTAAGTTCTGCCTGGGAGCCTTTGAGGGATTTAAATTCTTTGGCAAGAAATTTTATATCTGCTTTTGATTTTGCTTCTAAATCCTCATACTGTTTTGACAAACTCTCAAGCTGCTTTCTAGTAGCTTCCAATTCCTTAAGTGCCACGTCTTTCTCCTCATCAGGAGATTCCATTTTCAATTCTGTGCTAGAATTTCCATCCTGTAACAATTACGTCAAAATGCAACAAATGTTTAAGAGCCTCTCATTCAACATTAACATCAGTTGCATGGTTTTAAAAAGAAAATACTAGAGGGAAAAAAAATGAAACTATGATTATGGATAATATAAAACCTCTTTAGACTTCAGTTTCAACTCCATTTCTAATGATTTCCGCCTAAGTTCCTGCATATCCCACTGCATTTGAGTGAGCTTTTCCTTCTCAATCAAAATAGCTTGCTGAAGGTTTTCTTTATTCTTCTCTTTGGTAGTTTCAAGTTCAGCCTCCAAATCCTTAACCTGAAATGAGAAAAAAGTTGCATATGATTTATATAAGCAACTAGGAACGTGGTGCATAAAAAGCACAGTGAACAAGAAGTAACCCAATGGTGTGTATTTGATTTGCTTCTGCATACCTTAGTTGCAAGGTAATCTTTCACAGCTATTTCCTGATTTAATCTAGCAATGAGGTCCTCCATGTCTGTTTTTGCTGAGACTAATCTCCGCTGCATGGTCAGTAGAGCCCTGTTCATTTTATGACGCTGATCCACCGGGAGTACTAAATGTGCTTCTGTACTGCCAGGAATTCCTGCTGTACCTGAAATCTCTGTACCCCCATGCAGGTCAAGAGAACCATCACCTAATGAATTTGGTAAGCCAGAATTTGATATTTCACTGCTTCTTAGAGAACTTCCATCACTTCCAACACTTTCACTAGATAACCTTCGAGCATGACCGAGAACCTTGCCAGGCTCTAGCTCATTGAAAAGTTCCATCCCATTGCCAGCAGGAAATGAGGTTTTAGACACATTCCCGTTATATGCATCCTTTCCTATGACATTATTCACATGTCTGTCGTGGGGTTTATGTCTAGGAAAACCTTCTAGCTGCTCCAAAATGGTCTGTCCCATAAATAGTCCTTCATCGATGTTGGACATGCCATACTTCACAAACTTTTCTATTGGATTCGTCAAATCTTCGTCTAATGTTAGATCCTCCGTTGCAAGTTCAAAACTTTCATCCCTTCTTAACCTTGGTGTTCCAAGCTCGGATGTTTCATAAACAGTATCACTTCCATAATCTGATGCAACTGATGAACTACCAACAGCTGCAGAATTTGTTGAATGTGGAGGCGTCTGAAGTGAAGAAAGTGAACTATCAATAGAAGTACTTGCCTCTGATGGCTGCTGATTCAAATCCTCAAATGCTGAAAAAATATAGAAATAATAAGATGAATTTCCTTGGTTAAGAAAACATATGGAAGTATGCAATCCAACAGAAAGCTAAGATTTTGTGCGTTGCTTTTGAATTCTGAAAAATAAAAAGGCATTCATGTAGATTTCTATTTCTGCTTGTATATAAAGCAATAGGCAAAGGCATTCAAGGTGAACTTGATGCAAAAAATTCACATACAAGACCTCACAGCGGCTTCTAGTTCAAGAAAAGATGCTACTGCCATGCTTCGAGATAAATCAATGTCAGAGAGAAGTTTTGTCATCCACTCCTCCAATAAGCACCTTCTCTGCAACAAGACTAAGTCTTTTAAGAATATTAGTCACTCCTATATCTATAAGAATGAAAATAAAATTTTTCTTAGGTTTCTATTTAATGGAACCATTTTGCAACTGTGCACAGGTCATAGCATTCTGAAGTAATATCCTAAACTTTCCATCAAATGATAAGTCTGGCAAAGACTTGAAAACTTTAAAAAGTAGATGTTGAAAGTGATTTGACAACTCAATCCTAATTATCATCATACATTAGAGGAAATTGTAAACCCAGCTGTGAAACTGCTTCCAGGTGTATAAAACAGAAGACAAATGCAGACATAAATAAAATTCCCTACCTCTTCCAAAAGCGCTCTGCTTTTCAACCGTAGAAGTCCCTTGGGTGGAGCAGGTGGAAGATTTTTCTTGGGAAATGACCTTTTAAGCTGGAGAGGCAGCACTCAACATTGTAAGAAACTCTCTTATGTTTGTGTTAAAAAGGTATTCTCAGTTCCCAAAAACAATGCCTTAAAAGTAACGAGTAATTCAAATGCACCTTCAACTTCCTATCCTAAAAGAGTTAACTTGCCAATAACAAACTGTAAAGCAAGTGAGTACTTACATCACTAAATAACTTCAGGAAATCATTAAATCTTCTCAATACTCCGCGTGTAGTTGTAATCCCTTCTGGTGATTGCACACCAACCTGAACCCTGTAAAACTGCCCCTTAAGACTGTTAAACATTGGACATGTTTAATGCTGGTGTGTAGTCATGAGACAACATCATTGCAAACAAGCACGCATTGACAAATACAATTCGCTCTGGAAAATAATCTGTAGTCCAAAGTTAGCCCTTCTATTTAACATCAAAAGTTAAAATTTTAACTTAGGTTGCCAAAGCAGTAAAACTGAATAGACATATAATAAGTTCTATAACAAGTAGGCAGATGATGGTTATTAAATGCACATTCATTTCTTCAAATTTAGAGATGTTGCTCAAGAAAATATCGAGCATTTTCTCGAAAAAATAAATAAATAAATAAATAAAATAAAACTAAAATAAAACAACAATCGATAAACCCTAATTATTTATTTTTGGTTGTGGATGTTTTCAATATTTGTCACTTTAAAATTGTAGAGATGGTATGATAACAACATCTAACCCTTGGCAAAGAAAAACACTGAAGAGTCATTCAATTTGAGTACCACTATGGGATCTGAATCTCTTGATTTTGGAAGAACAACCCAGGAAGGTATAGTGACACAGTAACTCCAGCCTGACCTAGGATCATGTGGCCAAATAGTATGCCGCCCATTCTGCACTAAAAAAAAATCATCAATATGTGTGATGGAAAATTGATTTTACCGTCATATACAATCATAATCACTTGGAGATTGATATTGCAACAACAAAATAACAAACATGCAACAGTGCAGAAATCCCAGTGATGAAAATGTGAACATGCCAACAAGGAGAATTTGCAAACAGATGACACACAAGTTCCATAGCCTAAACTTCATTGTACAAAATTACTTACACTGTCACTTCCATAACTAAATTTTGACCATCATACTGAGAAGTCTTCTATGTTTCCAATAAGTGTCAAAGTTGGTTTGAAATATACACACATCATCCTATATAAGTGCCCAAAGTAACAAGCAAAGGAAAAATTGAAAATATAAGAATAAGGACACCACTAGAGAAATGCTTTTACTATTGAGAAAATATTAAGCATGAAAGCAAGCAACAACGCACCTTCTGTCTCAAACTCTAGAAGTATCTCAAATAGAACTAATTTATACAAAAAATGCACCAAAATACCAGCTCAATGTCTTTCCAAACCACTGAGATATTAAGGATTTCGGAGACATAAGCATGACGATTTTAGTTCCCGATTCTAAGGAATGTAACTGTAAAACATCCAAGTACAACTAGCAAATTGAACGCGTATTCATAATAACATTGCAATATAAGGGACACCCAAAATTCCTCTCACGGTTTACTAGATAGAATTGAACTGAATTCTCAAATAATTGCAAAAGTAACTGCATCTTTCTCATATGTAATTTCTGCTTGCTTAACATTGTTCAAAGTCAATTTTACATAAAATTAGGGATTAGGCTATCAAGTTAAAATCAAGTAGAAATGAATAGAATTGGAATCGATCGAACTAACCCATTTTCGTGGTGGAGGACTCCAATCCATCCCCAAAGGCAGCGGCGAAGTCCCATCATGCCTGTGCTTCGGTGGACTCCTCCTCCTCTGCATCATCTTCTTCTTCTACTCCTCTCAAAAGTCTTCTTCTATTCTCTACTCAGAAATTGAGAGTGATCATATCATATGATCACCCCCAGCTTTCCCAATCTCTTCCAATTACTAATGATCTATCCGTATATATCTCCAATTCAAGCCTCAGAAATCAAAATCAAGCACGTAATCGCCAATTTAATCACCAAAAACCGAAAAATTCGCTGAAAGCTAGGGTTTTAATGATCGGATCGGAGCTAGAAAACAACGAGAGAAATCAATACTGTAGTCGTTGTCGCATCGGCTAAACGACGTCGTACGATGGCAAGGAAGAAGTGGTTAAAGGTAGCGAACGAGAGTATAATGTGTCACCTGCTGCTTTGATTCTGCGTTTGCTTGGTTGTCTCCTTTCATGGAGAAAAAGAAAATAGAGGCTAAAATCAGTATTTTTTTTTAAAAATAAAAAATAAAATAAAATAGTACAAATAAAAAATACAAATATTTCACCTAACTGTCGTCGTCTTCTTCTTCTGCAAATGCTTTTTCGCATAGAGCTTCACGTCAACGGTGGAGAGTGCTAATTCGGCCCTTAGTGAAAATGGATTTTAGGCCTTGGCCCGGTAGTTGGCGGTCCAACCTCTTGCTTTAATGAAGCCCAACACAGTTTGGATTTTTGGACATTCAGTACGGGAGGTATGTATGGAAAGGGCCTTAAGTTTAGACCCATAATCCAAATTGAGCACCAATGTTTTTTAAAAAGTCAAAATGACAACTCTTGTTCAAAAAAACTGTATGAAACCACTTAATTTTAAAAAAAAAAAAAAAACAATGAAAACCAAGCCGCAACCAAACAAAATGTCGACTAAAAAACGTAAACTCAAATGGAGCCGGAAATACCAGCTCTGGCGACTAGAAATAATGGCTTCCATCGTCCTTTCCTCGTGCTTCCTTTGGTCCGCGGTCACAACTCGAATGAAACCCAAAAGAAACCAAATGAACCAGTTGCAGTTTTAGATCGTAAGAACCAGTTGCAGAGCTTTCCATTTTTCAGGCAAAATCGTCGGAACTAAGATGAAACCGAAGAGCTTCATCCAGGATCTAGAGTCACCGTCGAAGTTCTGGTGAGTTTTCGTTGGGTTTCGAGCGAAACCAGTTGCATAAAAATGATGGACTGAAAATCAAAGGAACTCGATCGAAAAATCGAAGATAAATGCTTAGCAAAAGAATAGATGCAATGTTCCAGCAGAAACCAGTCAGAAAAAATTAACCAGAAGAAGAAATACATGATTCCGAAGGATTTCTAATGAGTTGCAGGCTGGTAAACATGGAGGTAGGTCGCCAAATTTATCGCTAAAAAATTGGACTCGCCGGGAATTATTGCCGGAGAGTCGCCGACAAAAGCATGAATATCGGAAACCAATCGTAAACTAGTTGGATACCTTCTGTAAACCTTTAGCTAAAAACAGTCCTTTGGCTATTATTTTAAAAGCTCTACATTATCATATTTTCCATTATTTTGTGGAATTTGAATGTTTTACATATTATTTTATTTTTGTACGGAAAAATTAAACGGCAATTATAGTTCACTTTTAATTTTGATAACCTCAAAAAAAAAAAAAGTAAAAAAATCAATAGGAAAAAACGTTGGCTTCTTAAAAAATTAATACAGTTAAATACATATACATATTTTATAAAAATTCAGCATTTAGTTTCTTTAATTTATACAATTTTTTTCCCCTTAATTATATATCACTAACTCTATGTTCACAATTCATAATATTACATAAAAAACTATATAAGATAATATTACATGAAAATCAATATAACATAATTGATATTGTTATTACAATAACTAAATGAAAATAAAATAGTAATACCTAATCCAATTTAACTTACAAATAATAGTTCATATCACATAACAACATAAATATAATCTAAATCTAAATCAACTTACGAATTTGTTGAAGGTAAAATTCATATTTGAACCCTAACTAAATTTACTTTTTTAAACGAGAAAAAAAAAACACCGCTTAAATTTATCTTTTTAAACAGCCAACGACTAAAAATAAAGATTTACCTCTTTATTTAAAAAATGGTATGGTCTCTAAAAAGTGTTTTGAATATAATTTTGCTAACTAGGTTTTGTACTACTAAATACTTTAAGGTTGCTTTTTTTTTTTCTCCATAACTGTCACATCCCGACTGTTAAAAAAATAGGTCGGAATGACAGAATCATAAATTAGGTGGTAGAAATTGAGAATAAATGTTACTTCAAGGATTAGAAGGTAAGTTTCGATTATATATATATATAAAATAATAATAATGAATTTATAGAGATACATATGTAAGGAAAAAATAATAAATAAATAAAATAAAAATAATAATAAATAATAGTGGGAGGCGGCACATAAGGGAAAAATAATAATAATAATAAAATAAAAAAATTAAATAATAATAACAATAACAAAAGAAAGATACAGAAAGATAAAGAAAAGGGAAGCAATTTAGAGAACTATCTAGAAAATAGACACTTGGCAAAAGGGGAAAAAAAAAGAGACACTTGGCTAATGAAGGATGAAGGTCGTGGTGGACAAAAAAAAAAAAGGATGGGTATAAATAAAAAATGAACAAGGCATACAATGAGAGGATGAACAAAGGCAGAAAATGAAAGCAAAGAAAGAAAAATCAGAAGGACGAGTGTACTAACAAAAAATAGATATGGAATTTTATTTATTTAATTGCGTTTAATATTCAGACATATGTCCTAGTTATATTTATGAATTTTATTAATTTAAATGCTTGTGATAATTTTATGTTGAAATATTAATGTTACATTGGTAGAAATATTAGTTAGTAAAATAATAAGTTAATTTTTAGTAAATGTGGAATTAACATTAAGAGTCAGAATTAAATCATAATTTATTAATTTTAAATTTAAACTCTACTTAGTATCGGACTAGAACTGATAAGGGTAGGAGTATGATATCATACTAGCAGCTGCATAATTAAGAAACTAATGTCCAAACAATACAGGAACTTTGGTTCCGGCGAATACAAGAACTACGGTCTCGGCGAATACAGAAACAACGGTTCCGGCGTTAAAAATTGTCTTACTTTTATTAGTCCACCAAAATACTTTGTAGAGCGAGAATACAGCAAAATAGTATAATAAATAAGATTGAACATGTAATTAAACATTCGAAGAAAAAAATATAGTTAATCTGTTATAT
>CATIWJ010029381.1:0-12579 GCA_949640765.1 Croton laevigatus
ACCTCATTATGACTTCCTTCAGTTTTGTCTCTTTTTTTTTTCAAATATGAAAAAGCCAAAACTACTTACCTACTGCCCGTGAACTTCTCCTTTTCAAATGGCCATATTTTATCTTATAAAATATCAAAGACCCCACCACCATAATCTCATTCACGTGATGATATTTATCATAACCAGATTTGTTTTTATCTTTAACTTCACCAAGTCAAAACCTTTAAAACAAATCTTTCTAATCTCTTTTATATATATTCCGCCGGCCCAATCCATTTCACAATTGAACATTTATATAAATTAATTAATTAAGTAATTGGGCAATATCCTATTAAAATGAGTATTTTAATCTGTCTTATAATTAATTAAATATTTTAATTAATTATATTTAGTAGAATAAGCTTCCTGGTCTAACCCGAACCCTTATTTGTGTGTGATTCAAAAGGCCCGTTCAATATTGGCAATAGACTCAAATATCATTTAAGTTCATAAATTATAAGCGGTCTCTAGCAAGACACATTATAATTATCCAATTTGAAACGAGTGTCATTCTTATGAACCGACAAAACCTATAACAATCTTATACAACCCTTTGCCTTTGATATCAACGATTAGCATAAGGCATGTCCTTGGTCACCTTTATTATTGTTAAATCATTTTGTTGATTCTCCAGTGATACTGACTAATTCAGATAGATGATAACTCTTATCATCCTATCTGGGTATGGCCATACACTACTCAGTCTCATTAATCAATTGGCCGGTGATATCTTCTCTCTTATAGAGAGAGCGACAATCCCTGCACTCTACTCATGTCTCTAAGCGTAATTCCTGGCATACGTCATCGTACCCATACTTGCGACCCTTTTATGGACACGTTAGGTAATACGTCAAAGTATACGAGAAATTACCTGAGAACTAATAGTAATTTCAGGTCTAGGGATTTAGTATAGGCATTGATCGAGAAATACTTATGACCTCATCCACATGTAGTATTCTAATAAAGTGGATCGATCTAGTACACTGTTCGCTAACATGCACTATGTTTCTCTAATATATATCACATATCTTATGATCCGTAAAACAAGATCATCTCATAGAGCACATACTAGCCTTAGTTCATTATCATTCCCATGATAAAAATCGACTAGGGATATTTTGAATAGTATTCTTTTATTGCTTTATGTTTTACTATCTAGATCACGTATCTAATAACTAAAATAGAATTACTATTTAAGGAAATTCATCAAATTAAATGCATAGATAATATAAAATTGATAAATTTTATTCTCATAAATAAATTACAATCTAATTACAAAGAGTTGGGGCTAGGGCTTACACTAACATAGCTTACCTCATACCTTCTTCCTGCTTCGTTTTATAGAATCTTGCAATAAGTTTATTTATTTCTTGTATTTCAAATCAAATTTCTTTTACTCTATTTTTCAAAATTATTTCTTGAATTGTTAAGTTGATTTATTTTAGATTGTAAGAGGATAGGGAAGCTTTGCCACATGTAGCTCTCTCTCATTTTCTTCTTGTTAACCAATTTTAGCACTCTTTCTTACTGATTCCAATCAAAAGAATATATTTTTAGTTTTATTTTGTAATTTCAACTCAAGTATTTCATTGAACAATCTAGTTCTTCATCTTCCAAGTTAAAGATCATGACAACAACACGGAATACGTGAAAGGTTAAACAACATTTAGACTCTATTAAGTAGCTTAATCAATACCATTTGATTGGAGTGAAAGATAAGAAGATTGACTCCATGACCTCAAGAAAGACAAATAGCCAAATTGTTATAAATGAAAGTTGAATAATATAATATGGTTACAATATAAGGTTTAGTCTCTATTTATAGACGGCATGAACAATGTCTAGCTTTCCAATTTAGCTCTCGCATCATTCACCCATTATTGAAAAAAAAAATTTCCCGAACTTTAAAGCACAGAAGAATCAACACCTTTAGAAACTTACGAATCAAAACCCTCTTACTTGATCTGGGGAACAATGATTTGAGCAAAGTGAAATCAATCAACTTGTTATTCTCCTTTAAAATCAAGCAATATGTAGGCATATAATCCCATAGGTTCTAAGTTCAAACTCTCTTAGGAGTAACTAAAGACAAAAAAAAAAGGTATATAATCATTAGCGCAAATAAAATCAACAATTTCATTTGAAATATTATTAACTCTAATTTCACCCATACTGAAAATATCATTCTCATTATCAACCACCAGTTCATCTTTGTTCTCAATCCCCAAAGTAGAATTAGTGATGAAAAAATATACCTCCGAGAACCACGTGAATGGAAATTCAATCTCCTCTACTTTTCTATAACCAACATAGAAAAAGGTAGTACAAAAATTTCAAGCTCAAGGTCAATTGATTCTTTTTGCTTTCCGGATACAATTGACTTCTTTGACTCTTTAACCTCTATCTTCAACGTAGGTTTTGGTGGTGGTACTATTGCTTAGGTTGTAACGCTATTGCACAACTAGGGTCAATTCTGCAATTTGATTTCTCAAATCTACCATAGAATAATTATGATCGCCCCTAAATTCTGCCATAGATGCCTCTAGTGCATCAAATCATGTCTCAAGATTGTTGGCCATGGATGATTGATGTAGCCCAGAAAACTTGAAAGGGTAAAGAACGTTTAGACTTCATTTACAGGTTTAATCAATGTCATTTGATTGGACAGAAAGATAACAAGATCGACTCCATGACCTTAAGAAGAAAGGCAAACAGCCAAATTCTTATAAATAAAAGATAAATAATAGAATATGATTACAATATAGGCCTTAATCTCGATTTATAGAGAAAAATAATTAAACTGAATACAAAATCTAATTCAATAAGAAAATAAGAATTCTAATATAAAAACGAAAATAAATTACTAATACTTAACCAACAAGAAAATCGACGCCTCGCCCTAATTATGACCTATTTAATTAATACTTAATACTCAATAAAAATATAAATATACTAAAATTAATTAAAAGCTCAAATTGAAAAACACAACCGTGGATAATCCACAAGTCTATTGAACTTTCTGCCAACTTCTTCCCCAAGAATTCATAGGGCGTGAAAATGCCGAACTCCTCAATTTTGCTTATTAGATCAAAGTTTCTTTTCATCATTCATAATATCTTCCTCAATTTATTATCTGATTCATGCTACTAAGTCCCACTTACTTCGATAAAATTAGTGAAAATAAATCATTCTTCATATTTTTTTTTTCTCCATGAAGACACATGAAGAATAAGGGGGAAAAGATGAATTTGATCATGTTTTGAAAAATTTTGATTTTGTGTTAATATTTGTGTCATTTCTCTTTTAGCCCTTTTCTTTTAATTTTATGTTAATCTAGACATTTATATGTTATATTACTTTTATGCACTTTTTTTTAGTACTTTTCTTTTTTAAATATAAATTTAGTACTTTTAAATTTTTTGTTCATTTCTATTTAGTTCTTTAATTACTTTTTTATTACATCTACACCCTTTTCTTTTTATTACTTGATTTCTTTATCTTTACTTTTAAGTTGGTTGATTCAATTTTCACTTTTATTTTTGTCCCTCATAGCATTTTATTATTTAATCTATTACAATTTAGAAAAATCAAACAAATGTGCAGTTTGAATTTTAATATTTACTTTATTTATTTTTCTGTCATTGATATAATTATCGAGTATACATATTTTCAGTTCTGGTGTAATAAACTTAAGTTGGATATTTAAAATTATGGGTAATTTTATAAATATGGTAGTATTATTTATTTATTTTGAATTTATGTGTCCTCAATGCTAATTAATGGTAATTTTATTAAAAAAAATTATTTTAAAAATGCAGAAACAAAATTGTACATTAAATTAAAACATGAGGATAAAAATGTAATTTTTCCTTTAATTAAATTTTCAATTTATTAATTTCAAAATGTGTTAATTATTGGAGGAACAAAGCTGAACATATCGGTTAACCGATTTTCGGTTCGGTTTCGGCTCGGTTTTCGGTTTACGGTTTTTTTTATCACCCCTAGCACCACACAAAAGAGCCATCAGACTCATGAAAGTCCCTTGTTTCTTTTTTATTAATGTACACGGCCTTTGCCAAGATGTCTTTCATTAAGCAAAAGAAAAAAAAAATGAAGGGCAGTAAATGAAATGAACTAACCCCAAGGGATGATCCCCGGATTCAAATCCAAGGCATGGTCCCATTGAAAGCCCAGGGAAGAATTCAATTCATAATGTAAATGAATTTAGACCCACATTTTATTAATTAGTATGTGATTCTATTAATAATATTTTTTATTTTTTTATTTTTGAGTATATATATATATATATATATATATATATATATATATATATATATATTTCCTTACAAGATATAAATTAAATTAAGTGTTATAAAGGGAAACATATATTTAGCACTTTAATAAAAATTTGTATATTTATGTATATAATACTTTAAAATTTTGAATTAAAATTTTAGTTCACCAAAGTGAGATATAACATAGATACTCTATTCTACTTGTAGGATTGGGAAGGGGACCAAAGTGAGATATAATATATCTTATAAAATTATATATAAATTATTGATAAATATTTATTGCATTATTCATTTTAAAATATAAAAATTAACCTTTTAATTATTAGTTTCATAAAATATAATAACATAAATAATTTAAAATTTAAAATTTTATTGTACTACTAATTTATTTTTTATATTTTTTAAAAAATAATAAAAAATAAATTTAGACTATTAATTATTATGAAATTTAAAAATTAAATTATTAAAAAAATTAAAGTTTCATTGTTAATTTGATTATTACTAAAAATAAATAATAATGATAAAAATTAATATATTTTAAGGAATTTATTATTCATTAAAAAATGAAAAGTTTTAATTCATTAAATAGAATAATTAATTTATAATTGAAAATTAGAAAATAACATAAAATGCCAAGTAAACAATTCTTTATTCTCAATGTGACACTTCATCAATCATTCCTCAAAACATCTCCAATGCAACATGAAATTGCTATTGTTCGCATGACACGTAAGCAAAATAGAAGATTTTTTTGAAAAAATGCTCTCCAATGCTAATGTCAATTTTGGATATGAGGCTTATGTGGACTTGACATTGTCAAGCTCACCTTCTATTTCTAGAAAGCCCTCTAGACAATGTCTATATTTAATGATATATTGTGATTGGCTAGATTTTAAATTATAATTGTAACACCCCAAATCCGACTTACAAATAAGTCAAACTGAAGTGTCACGCGCCCTCTAACTTCGTTAACTAATATGCTTAACTATTAAATACTAAGAATCACCTCAAATTATTTTATATATATATATATATAACAACTACAAATGTATTCAAATATTTTAATGTTCTAATATAATACTAGTACATGCTAATCTATGATAAACAAGAGTTTACACCAACGTTTACCTTCTGGGACCTGACCAAGAAATTGCTGACACTTAGATTCTTCTATCTGCAGACTTGCTGTTGGAATTTTCATATAGCAAATAACAGTGACAATCACATAAATTCGCAGCAGAAACAATATAATATATGAAAATTAACCTGGAGCAAATTTTATCAACCCAATTAAGTGTAGAGATGTTTAGAAATATACCTTTGAAGCGTGCTTTAACTGGATTGATGTAAGCCTTCCCACCGAAAATTTTTTTGCAAGTGGAATGACCTAAGGATTGAAATGCGAATTTCCTCTTTCTTCACACACACAAGGATCAAAGGGAAGACCACAGTGTGCTAGCACTGGAAACTTAAACTGCCCAAAAATGGCAATAGCAAAGACAGGAAACAATTTCCTTTGTGTTTCGTTTCAAATGAAATTAAATAACATAAGAGAGAAGGAGGATGATGTGATTTTTTTCTTCTTAATGATACGAAACTATTTCATTTTTCTCTATCTCTAAGAATGGCAAAAAAAAAAAAAACAGGAATATAAGAGAATCATGATTATTTTATTTTGGACTCTCTTAATTAAAAACAAAAAACATTAATTTTTTTTCCTTAAAATCCACCGAAAATCCCATCCATAATCTCTCTTTCACGTGATGATTGTAGCAAAATACATGTCCATTAAAAATCTCACTCATATTTGCTTTTATCTTATAAAAACATTAAAGACCCCACTTCTACAATCAATTTCACGTGGTAAGCAATAACAAAAAGATAGCATTAATTTATTTTACTTTACAAGTCAAAACAAAAGCACTAATCCTTTTTAAACTATTCATAATATTGCCATCTCACCAATATATTCGTTCCAAACGAAAATATATATATCAAAAACCTTATCACTTTGATTTTAGTCATCTAATATATTATTATTATTATTTTTAATTAATTAAACAATTTAATTAATTGGATCATAAATAAGCTTCCAAGTCCAATCAGAATCCTTTTATGTATGCGATCCAAAAGACCCGTTCAATATTGGCAATGGATCTAAATATAATTTAATTCCATAAGTTATAATTGGTCTCTAGCAATACGTTATAACTACCCAATTTGAAACGAGTGACATTCTTACTAACCGACAGAGCCTATAACAATCTTATACAACCCTTTGCCTTTGATATCAATAATTAGCATAAGACATGTCCTTGGTCACCTTTACTATTACTAATTCATTTTATTGATTCTCCAGTAATATTGACTAATTCAGATAGAAAATAACTCTTATTATCCTGTCTAAGTATGGTCATACACTATTCAGTCTCACTAATCAATTGGCTGGTGATATATTCTCTCTCATAGAAAGAGCGACAATCCCTTCACTTTACTCATGTCTCTAAGTGTAATTTCTGACATACCTGATCGTACCCATACTTGCAACCCATTTACGGGCACGTTAGGCAATAGGTCAAAACATGCGAGAAATTACCTAAGAACCTATAGTAATTTTAGGTCTATGGATTCTAGTATAAGCATTGCTTGAGAAATACTTATGACCTCATCCACATGTAGTATTCTCATAAAGTGGATCGATCCAGTACACTGTTCGCCAACATGTACTATGTATCTCTAATCGATATCCCATATCCTATTATCCGTAAAATAAGATTATCTCATAGAACACATACTGGTCTTAGTTCGTTATCATTCCCATAATAATTATCAACTAGGGATGTTTAGAATAATATTCTTATATTGCTTTAGGTTTTACGATCCAGATCACGTATCCTATAACTAAAGCAGAACTACTATTCAAGAAAATTCATCAAATTAAATTGCACAGATAATATAAAATTAATAAATTATTCTCACAAATAAATTATAATCCAATTACAAAGAGCTGAGACTAGGACTTACACTAACAATCTCCCACTAACACTAGTCCCAATCTTGCATAAATCTAAGACCAAAAAATCTTACATGACTTTCATACTTAGGCCTAGCTAACTGTTTGGTCAAAGGATCAGCAATGTTGCTCTCGCTTGAATCTTGCAAATTTTGACATCTCCTCTATCGATGATTTCTCGGATGAGTGATATCTCCTGAGTATATGTTTGGATTTTTGGTGTGACCGGGGCTTCTTAGCCTGTGCAATGGCCCCGTTGTTATCACAAAATAGTTCAACTGGATTAAGGATGCTTGAGACAACTCCTAGTCCAGTAATGAATTTTTGAATCCAAACTGCCTCCTTAGTTGCTTCAGAAGCAGCAATATACTCGGACTCTGTAGTTGAATCAGCAACGGTATCCTGTTTTGAGCTCTTCCAGCTTACATCACCTCCATTCAAATAAAACACAAAACCTGACTGAGATCGAGAATCCTCGGTACAGGTCTAGAATGCAGCATCGGCGTAACCACTTACCACGAGCTCATCTTGACCACCGTACACTAAGAAATATCATTTAGTCCTTCATAAGTACTCAAGGATACCTTTGACAGCATGCCAGTGGGGTTCATCTGGATCCTGCTAGAATCTGCTTATCACGCTTAACGCATGTGCTACATCCAATCTAGTACATAACATGGCATACATAATGGATCCAATTGCCGAAGCATATGGGATACCATTCATATATTCCCTTTGTCTTTTAGTAGAAGGACAATCATTCTTACTAAGAATAACTCATTGTTGCAAAGGAATGAATCCTTTCTTGGAGTTATCCATTCTGAACCATTTTAGAATCTTATTTATGTACTTCAAGAGTCGCTGAGATCTATCTCTATAGATTCTAATACCTAGTATTGTCTCAGCCTCTCCTAAGTCTTTCATAGAGAAACATTTCCCTAGCCATTGCTTAACATTTAACAACATTGGGACGTCGTTTCCCATTAGAAGGGTGTCATCCACATAAAGAATTAAGAAAACTATTACACTCCCACTAAATTTCTTGTACACACAAGGCTCATCTTCGTTTTTAATGAAACCAAATTCTTTGAATGCTTTATTAAAACGAATATTCCAACTTCGAGATGCCTGCTTCAATCCATAAATGGATCTTTGAAGCTTGCAAACCTTATTAGGATTTTTTAGATTGACAAAACCCTCTGGTTGTGTCATATAAACATCCTCAAGGAGGTTTCCATTAAGAAAAGCCGTTTTGACATCTATTTGCCATATCTCATAGTCGAAATATGCAGCTATGGCAAGAAGAATCCTAATTGATTTGAGCATGACTACTGGTGAAAACGTTTCATCATAGTCTATACTATGAACTTGTCGAAATTCTTTCGCCACTAGTCTACCTTTGAAGACATCATTGGCTTTTAGCTTGAATATCCATTTGCATTCAATGACCTTTGGACCCTCAGGTGGATCAACCAAAGTCTATACTTGGTTATCGTACATTGATTGCATCTCAGATTGCATAGCTCTAAGCCATTTATCTGAGTTAGGAGATTCAATAGCCTCTCGGTAGGTCATGGGCTCACCTTGGTCCATAAGCTCTATGCTTTGATCATCAATTATGAGAAATCCATATCTCTCAAACTCGTGACAAACCCTACTTGATCTTCTAGGTACTTGTGTACTAGATCCGGGTTCTGCAACTCTTTGCGAATCCGTCTCTTCTTCCATACTATCCTCTACAGGAATTTATGGTTCTAAAACTTCCTCAAGTTGTATTTTACTCCCACTATCTTTCTTAGAAATAAACTCCTTTTCTAAGAAGGTAGCCCTATGAGCAATAAACACTTTGTTCTCATTTGGGTTGTAAAAATAGTATCCTTTAGTCTCTTTAGGATACCCCACAAATAAGCATTTAATGGTTCTTGGTGCTAGCTTATCTGACGCTGAACTTTTCACGTGAGATTCGCAACCCCAAATTTGAAGGAAAGACATACTGGGCTTTTTCCAGTCCATATCTCATATGGGGTCTTTTCAACTGCTTTAGTAGGAGTCCGGTTTAATAGGAATGCTGCGGTTTCAAGAGCTTAACCCCAGAAAGATGTTGGAAGATCTTTTTGACTCATCATTGATCGAACCATATCCAATAAAGTTCGATTTCTCCTTTTAAACATGCCATTCCACTGTGGCGTTCCTGGAGGAGTGAGTTGTGAAACTATTCCACACTCCTTTAGATAGTTGTCAAACTCTTGGCTTAAGTATTCGCCACCTCGATCCGATCGGAGTACTTTAATACTTTTACCAAGTTGGTTTTGCACTTCATTCTTAAACTTTTTGAACTTTTCAGAAGTTTCAGATTTATGTCTTATCAGATAGACATAGCCATATCTGCTGAAATCATCTGTGAAAGTTACGAAGTAACAATAACCACCTCTAGCATTTATACTTAATGGTCCACATACATCTGTATGTATTAGGACTAATAAGTCATTAGCCCTCTCACCTTGTTTGTTAAATGGGCTTTAGTCATTTTACCACTCAAGTAAGATTCGCATGTGTCAAATGATCCTAGAATTTCATCTTTATGGAGTCTAGATATGCGTTTCTCATTTACATGTCCCAAACGACAATGCCAGAAGTATATAGGATTTAATTCATTTGATTTGACCCTTTTAGCATCAATGTTATAAATGGATTTATCACTTTCTAAATCTAAAATATAAAGGCCATTAATAAGGTAACCTTTACCATAATAAATACCCTTTCGATAAATAGAAAATTCACCATTCTTAATGAAAAATTTAAATCCACATTTATCCAAACTAGAAATAGAAATTATGTTTCTGCTCATGGCAGGTACATGAAAACAACACTTCAAAAGAATCTCTAATCCACTAGGCAAAGTCAACAAAAATTCGCCTGTCTCTAAGGCCTCAACTTGATCTCCATTCCCAACTCTTAAGTCGACTTCGCCTTCTATCAACCTTCTCCTATTTCTTAGCCCCTGCACATTCGAACAAATGTGAGAACCACATCCAATATCCAATACCCAAGATGTAGAAATAAAAAGGTTAATTTCAATAACAAAAATACCTGAAGTAGCGGAAGTCGAACATCCCTTCTTCAGTTCTTCCAGATATAATAGGCAGTTCCTTTTCCAATGCCCATGTTGGTTGCAATGGAAACAGGTGCCCTCCTTCGAATGTTTAGGCTCTTTTTATGGCTTGGGCTTTGTAACTTCCTTGCCTTTGTACTTAGCCTTGGTCTTGGCCTTGGCCTTGCCCTTTCTCTTGGACTTTCCAACTCCACCTTTCCCTTTTCCCTTCTGAACCATAAGAACTGGTGGAGTAGTCTTCTTAATTTTCTGCTCGACATCCTTGAGCATACCAAGCAGCTTAGTAATAGACTTATCCATATCATTCATCATCCTGAACAAACTGAAGCTATCAGGAAGTGACCCTAAGATCAAATTAGTGGCCAGGCTTCGAGGAATGACTGCCCCAAATTTCTCAAGGGTATCTATATATCCCTTCATTTTCAGGACATGGGAACTCACTGGAGTCCCAACAACCATCTTACAATCCACCAATGCTTTGGTGGTGTTATACCACTCGTGTTGGGCCTTTGCTTGGAACATTTCTTTAAGACTGACCCAAATCTGATACGCTTCACTTTCTTCAAACTGCTTTTGCAAATCTCGACTCATGGTCACTAACATGAGACAAGTCACATCGTTCGAGTCATTTTACCTTTTCTCAAAAGTGTATCGAACAACCTGATTTGCCCCAGCAGGTGGTTCATCTCCTAACGGGAAATCAAGAACCTCAAGTTTCCTCTCTTGCCTAAGAACAATTCTGAGGTTTCGAGACCAATTGATGAAATTCGTTTCATCCAGTTTGTCCTTCTCAAGGACTGACCTCAGAGAAAAAGTGTTGGTGTTGTTGTTTGATGCCATTGGTTACTACAAAGAAAAATTTACAAAATTTTAGTTATGAGAATTTTAATTAAACTATCCCACAATATCAAATTAAAAATCCCTTAAAATAATTTATGGTAGTGATCATTGTGGGCTAAGATCCATATTTCACTTCATCCTAGTCAAGCTTTGGCTTGTCAACCAGGACTCGGTTATTTAGGTAGGAACTCTTCCAATTATATCTCTATATAACTCTTGGATAAAATGGGATTAACATCTAATGTTAGGCACTATCCTATTATTTGCCTAGGGTCAGGCCACCATCCTACCCATGTCAAGTCAAACCTACATCCGAGCATTGAGCGTAACAATCAAACGTACCTAGCTTTGGCTAGCCCACGCTTCGATATCAAATTACCTCAACCTCCACTTCACAAAGACAATTTAACGCACCTAGCTTTAGCTAGCCCACGCTTCGACCGTCAAAGATTTATGGTAATCGAATTAGGAAGGCAATTTCAAACTTACTATTATAAGGATTCATTTTAATTACAGGCTTACATGGCAATCGGGATTCATACATTCATGCATATCAATATATAAAATAAATTACGATAAATAAACGTGACATATCATGGGCAATAAACCTAAAACTAAGCCCTACATCTAATGCAGGCTTCTAGCTTCAGGCTCCGACCTTGCCTTGGGCTCCATGGACTCCATTTTGGGCTTTGATCTCTATCATCCTCTTCTTGGGCTACTTGGAACTTCAATTGGGCTTCGGTCTTCATTTTATTACAAAGAGTTTAAATTTAATAAAATCCTATTCTAAAAAAATAAAACTTTACAATAAAATAAACGACGCGCAAGTCGTATTTAATAATTACAACTTTTGTAAAAACCAGCCCATGATATGCACCATGCAATGACATTCATTCGCATCCATTCATCAAATCACAATTATCATATATATTCCAAATATTATAAATACACGTCAGTCCCAATTTTAATATTAAAGCCAACCCATTAGAGAAATAGTATAATTAGAAATTATAAACTAATCAAATGAAGGGTTTGGGTCTAACCCAATGGGCCAATACTTGGTCCAACTCATCGAATAAGTTGTTTATAATTAATATTATACAATTAAAACAATTTAGCGCCAAAAAATATATTTTAATCAGTTTCTCAGTTTTTCAATTTTATATGTTTGTGAAATTACGCTTAAGTCCAAAAACATACAAAATTACAATCTAACTGCAAAAATACAATTTTAACACTTAAAATTATACAAATTGCAATAAAACAATTTATCATATAAATTATGC